>JAHIAM010004135.1:0-61240 GCA_021605205.1 Aegilops longissima | reverse complement strand
CGGCACCTCCGAGTTCTGCACGTTCAGCTCGATGGCGTCCCTCGAACTCCGATCCAGCCGAGTGTTGAGGAGAGTTTCACGTCGACCTGACGGCGTGGTGACGATGATGATGTTCCACCGGCGCAGGGCTTCGCCTAAGCTCATAGCGGTATATTCGAGGTGTAGTTTGGTGGAAGGGGCACCGCACACGGCTGAGGAACGATCTCAATGATCAACTTGTGTGTCATGGGGTGCCCTCTGCCTCAGATATAAAGGAGGGAAGGGAGGGCTGGCCGGCCACCAAGGGCTGCGCAGGGAGTCCTACTCCCACGGGAGTAGGATTCCCCCAATCCTAGTCCAACTAGGATTGGCCAAGTGGGAAGGGAGAGAGGCGCCACCTTCTCCTAGTCCTAATAGGACTAGGGAAGGGGGAAGGTCTGACCAGCACTTGGGCCCTTTCCTCCTTTCCACTAAGGCCCATCAAGGCCCATTGACCCCCGGGAGGTTCGGTAACCCCCGGTACTCGATAAAATTCCCAATTTCACCGGGAGTGATTCGGAGTCAAACATAGGCTTCAATATATCAATCTTTATGTCTCGACCATTTGAGACTCCTCGTCATGTCCGTGATCTCATCGGGACTCGAACAACCTTCGTACATCAATATCATATAAACTCATAATAGCTGTCATCGAAGCGTTAAGCGTGCGGACCCTACGGGTTCGAGAACTATGTAGACATGACCGAGACACCTCTCGGTCAATAACCAATAGCGGGACCTGGATGCCCATATTGGTTCCTACATATTCTACGAAGATCTTTATCGGTCGGACCGCATAACAACATCGTTGTTCCCTTTGTCATCGGTATAGTTACTTGCCCGAGATTCGATCGTCGGTATCCAATACCTAGTTCAATCTCGTTCTTGGCAAGTCTCTTTTCTCGTTCCGTAATACATCATCTCACAACTAACACATTTAGTTGCAATGCTTGCAAGGCTTATGTGATGTGCATTACCGAGAGGGCCCAGAGATACCTCTCCAGAGCAATCGGAGTGACAAATCCTAATCTCGAAATATGCCAACCCAACATGTACCTTGGAGACACCTGTAATGTACCTTTATAATCACCCGATTACGTTGTGACGTTTGGTAGCACCAAAGTGTTCCTCGGGCAAGCGGGAGTTGCATAATCTCATAGTCATAGGAACATGTATAAGTCATGAAGAAAAGCACTAGCAACAAACTATACGATCAGGTGCTATGCTAATGGAATGGGTCATGTCAATCAGATCATTCAACCAATGATGTGATCCCGTTAATCAAATAACAACTCCTTGTTCATGGTTAGGAAACATAACCATCTTTGATTAACGAGCTAGTCAAGTAGAGGCATACTAGTGACACTCTGTAGGTTTATGTATTCACACATGTATTATGTTTCCGGTTAATACAATTCTAGCATGAATAATAAACATTTATCATGATATAAGAAATAAATAATAACATTATTATTGCCTCTAGGGCATATTTCCTTGATCTCCCACTTGCACTAGAGTCAATAATCTAGATTACGATAATGATTCTAACACCCATGGAGTCTTGGTGCTGATCATGTTTTGCTCGTGGAAGAGGCTTAGTCAGCGGTGCGCAACATTCAGATCCGTATGTATCTTGCATATCTCTATGTCTCCCACGGACCAAATCCGGATGGAGTTAGGCGTCTTTTGATGTGCTTGGTTCTCTTGTGAAATCTGGATTCCTTTGCCAAGGCAATTGCACGATATTGTCACAAAAGATTTTCATTGGACCCGATACACTAGGTACAACACCTAGATCGGTTATGAACTCCTTCATCCAGACTCCTTCATTAGCTGCTTCCAAGCAGCTATGTACTCAGCTTCACATGTAGATCCATAGCGGCGCTTTGTTTGGAACTGCACCAACCGACAGCTCCACCGTTTAATGTAAATCGTATCCGGTTTGCGATTTAGAATCGTCCGGATCGAGTGTCAAAGCTTGCATCGGCGTAACCGTTCTGACGAGCTCTTTGTCACCGCCATAAATGAAAACATATCCTTAGTTCTTCTCAAGTACTTAAGGATGTTCTTGACCGCTGTCGATGATCCACTCTGGATTACTTTGGTACCTGCCGCTAAACTTACAAACAAGGCACACATCAGGTCTGGTACACAGCATTGCATACATGATAGAGCCTATGGCTGAAGCATAGGAACATCTTTCATTTTCTCTCTATCTTCTGCGGTGGTCGGGCATTGAGTCTTACTCAACTTCACACCTTGTAATACCGGCAAGAACCCTTTCTTTGCTCGATCCATTTGAACTTTTCAAAACTTTATCAAGGTATGTGCTTTGTGAAAGTCCTATTAAGCGTCTTGATCTATCTCTATAGATCTTAATGCCCAATATGTAAGCAGCTTCACCGAGGTCTTTCATCGAAAACTCTTATTCAAGTATCCTTTATGCTATCCAGAAATTCTATATCATTTCCGATCAATAATATGTCATCCACATATAATATCGAAATGCTCTGAGCTCCCACTCACTTTCTTGTAAATACTGAGCTTCTCCAAAAGTCATATAAAACCAAATGCTTTGATCACACTATCAAAACGTTTATTCCAACTCCGAGAGGCTTGCACCAGTCCATAAATGGATCGCTGGAGCTTGCACACTTTGTTAGCTCCTTTGGATCGACAAAACCTTCTGGTTGCATCATATACAACTCTTCTTCCGAAATCCATTCAGGAATGCAGTTTTAACATCCATTTGCCAAATTTCATAATCATAAAATCGGCAATTGCTAACATGATTCGGACGGACTTAAGCATCGCTTCTGGTGAGAAGGTCTCATCGTAGTCAATCCCTTGAACTTGTCGAAAACCTTTTGCAACAAGTCGAGCTTTATAAACGATAACATTACCATCAGCGTCGGTCTTCTTCTTGAAGATCCATTTATTCTCAATTGCTTGCCGATCATCGGGCAAGTCAACCAAAGTCCATACTTTGTTCTCATACATGGATCCCATCTCAGATTTCATGGCCTCAAGCCATTTTGTGGAATCTGGGCTCACCATCGCTTCTTCATAGTTCGTAGGTTCATCATGTTCCAATAACATGACTTCCAAAATAGGATTACCGTACCACTCAGTGCGGATCTTGCTCTGGTTGATCTCTGAAGTTCTGTAGAAACTTGATCTGAAGTTTCATGATCATCATCATTAGCTTCCTCCTATTTGGTGTAGGTGTCACGAAACTGTTTTACGTGATGTACTACTTCTCAATAAGGGAGTAGATACGATTATCTCATCAAGTTCTACTTTCCTCCCACTCACTTCTTTCGTGAGAAACTCTTTCTCAAAAAGTTTCCGAATTTAGCAACAAAAATCTTGCCTTCGGATCTGTGATAGAAGGTGTACCCAACTGTCTCCTTTGGGTATCCTATGAAGACACATTTCTCCGATTTGGGTTCGAGCTTATCAGGTTGAAGCTTTTTCACATAAGCATCGCAGCCCCAAACTTTCAAAACGACAACTTTGGTTTCTTGCCAAACCACAGTTCATAAGGCGTCGTCTCAACGGTTTAGATGGTGCCCTATTTAAAGTGAATGTAGCCGTCTCTAAAGCATAACCCCAAAGCGATAGCGGTAAATCAGTAAGAGACATCATAGATCGCACCATATCTAATAAAATACGATTCTGACGTTCGGACACACCATTACGTTGTGGTGTTCGGTGGCGTAAGTTGAAACTATTCCGCATTGTTTCAAATGTAGGCCAAACTTCGTAACTCAAATATTCTCCTCCACGATCAGATCGTAGAAACTTTATTTTCTTGTTACGATGATTTTCCACTTCACTCTGAAATTCTTTGAACTTTTCAAATGTTTCAGACTTGTGTTTCATTAAGTAGATATACCCATATCTGCTCAAATCATCTGTGAAGGTGAGAAAATAACGATATCCGCCACGAGCCTCAACATTCATTGGACCACATACATCGGTATGTATGATTTCCAATAAATCTGTTGCTCTCTCCATAGTTCCGGAGAACGGTGTTTTAGTCATCTTGCCCATAAGGCACGGTTCATAAGTGCCAAGTGATTCATAATCAAGTGACTCCAAAAGTCCATCGATGGAGTTTCTTCATGCGCTTTACACCGATATGACCTAAGCGGCGAGTGCCACAAATAAGTTGCACCATCATTATCAACTCTGCATCTTTTGGTTTCAACATTATGAATATGTGTATCACTACTATCAAGATTAAGTAAAACAAACCATTCTTCAATGGTGCATGACCATAAAAGATATTATTCATATAAATAGAACAACCATTATTCTCTCGATTTAAATGAATAACCGTCTCGCATCAAACAAGATCCAGATATAATGTTCATGCTCAACGCTGGTACTAAATAACAATTATTTAGGTCTAATACTAATCCCAAGGTAGATGTAGAGGTAGCGTGCCGATTGCGATCACATCGACTTTGGAACCATTTCCACGCGCATTGTCACCTCGTCCTTAGCCAATCTTAAGCAATCCGTAGCCCTGTTTGAGTTGCAAATATTAGCAGCAGAACCAGTATCAAATACCAGTGCTCTGCGAGTATTAGTAAGGTACACATCAATAACATGTATATCACATATACCTTTGTTAACCTTGCCATCCTTCTTATCCGCCAAATACTTGGGGCAGTTCCGCTTCCGTTGACCAGCCTGCTTGCAATAGAAGCACTCAGGTTTGAGCTTAGGACCAGACTTGGGTTTCTTCTCTTGATCAGCAACTTGCTTGCCGCTCTTTTTGAAGTTTCCTTTTCTTTCCTTTGCCCTTTTCTTGAAACTAGTGGTTTTGTTAACCATCAACACTTGATGCTCCTTTTGATTTCTACCTCCATGCTTTCGGCATCGCGAAGAGCTCGGGCATTGTTTTGGTCATCCCTTGCATATTATAGTTCATCACGAAGCTCTTGTAGCTTGGTGGCGATGATTGGAGAATTACATCAATGGCGCAATCATCCGGAAGATTAACTCCAGTTGAATCAAGTGATTGTTATATCCGGACATTACGAGTATATGCTCACTTGACAGAACCGTTCTCCTCCATCTTACAGCTATAGAACTTATTGGAGACTTCATATCTCTCAATCCGGGCATTCGCTTGGAATATTAACTTCAACTCTGGAACATCTCATATGCCCCATGGTGTTCAAAGCAGCGTTGAAGTCGGTTCTAAGCCGTAAAGCATGGCACACGAACTATAGAGTAGTCATCAGCTTTGCTTTGCCAGACGTTCATAACTTCGGCGCAGCCCTTACACCAGGCACGGCACCTAACGGTGCTTCGGGGACGTAATTCTTCGTGCAGCAATAAGGATAATCCTCAAATTCGGACCCAGTCCGTGTAATTGCTACCATCATCTTTCAACTTTGCTTTCTCAAGGAGCGCATTAAAATTCAACGGAACAACAGCACGAGCCATCTATCTACACATCATAGACAAGCAAGATACTATCGGTACTAAGTTCATGATAAATTTAAGTTCAATTAATCATATTACTTAAGAACTCCCACTTAGAAAAATATCCTCCAATTCTCTAAGTGATTGCGTGATCCATATCAACTACACCATGACCGATCATCACGTGTGATGGAGTAGTTTCAATGGTGAACATCAATATGTTGATCATATCTACTATATGATTCACGCTCGACCTTCGGTCTCCGTGTTCGAGGTCATATCTTATATGCATAGCTCGTCAAGTATAACCTGAGTATTCGCGTGTGCAACTGTTTTGCACCGTTGTATTTGAGCGTAGAGCCTATCACACCCGATCATCACGTGGTGTCTCAAACGAAGAACTTTATAACGGTGCATACTCGGGAGAACACTTCTTGATAATTTAGTAAGGATCATCTTATAATGCTACCGTCAATCAAAGCAAGATAAGATGCATAAAGGATTAACATCACATGCAATCAATATAAGTGATATGATATGGCCATCATCATTTTGTGCTTGTGATCTCCATCTCCGAAGCACCGTCATGATCACCATCGTCACCGGTAGCGACACCTTGATCTCCATCGTAGCATCGTTGTCGTCTCGCCAACTATTGCTTCTCGACTATCGCTACTCCTTAGTGATAAAGTAAAGCAATTACATGGCGTTGCATTTCATACAATAAGCGACAACCATATGGCTCCTGCCGATTGCCGATAACTCGGTTACAAAACATGATCATCTCATACAATAAAATATAGCATCATGTCTTGACCATATCACATCACAACATGCCCTGCAAAAACAAGTTAGACGTCCTCTACTTTGTTGTTGCAAGTTTTACGTGGCTGCTACGGGCTGAGCAAGAACCGTTCTTACCTCGCATCAAAACCACAGCGATACTTCGTCAAATAGACTCCGTTTAACCTTCTCAAGGACGGGGCGTAGCCACACTTTCAGTTCAACTAAAGTGAGAGAGCAGACACCGCCGGTCACCTTTAAGCAACGAGTGCTCACGGCGGTGAAACCAGTCTCGCGTAAGCGTCTGGCGTAATGTCGGTCCGGGCCGCTTCATCTCACAATACCGCTGAACCAAAGTATGACATGCTGGTAGGTAGTATGACTTGTATCGCCCACAACTCACTTGTGTTCTACTCGTGCATATGACATCAACGCATAAAACCAGGCTCGGATGCCACTGTTGGGGAACGTAGTAATTTCAAAAATTTTCCTACGATCACATAAGACCATGGTGATGCATAGCAACGAGATGAGAGTGTTGTCTCGTACCCTCGTGACCAGCAATGGAAGCGTTGGCATAGCGTAGAGGAAGTAGTCGTACTTCTTCCCGATCCAACCGATCAAGTACGAGCGTCGGCACCTCCGAGTTCTGCACACGTTCAGCTCGATGGCGTCCCTCGAACTCCGATCCAGCCGAGTGTTGAGGAGAGTTTAAATCGACCTGACGGCGTGGTGACGATGATGATGTTCCACCGGCGCAGGTTTCGCCTAAGCTCCGCAAGCGGTATATTCGAGGTGTAGTTTGGTGGAAGGGGCACCGCACACGGCTAAGGAACGATCTCAATGATCAACTTGTGTGTCATGGGGTGCCCTCTGCCCTGTATATAAAGGAGGGAAGGGAGGGCTGGCCGGCCACCAAGGGCTGCGCTGGGAGTCCTACTCCCACCGGGAGTAGATTCCTCCCCAATCCTAGTCCAACTAGGATTGGCCAAGTGGGAAGGGAGAGAGGCGCCACCCCTTCTCCTAGTCCTAATAGGACTAGGGAAGGGGGAAGGTCTGACCAGCACTTGGGCCCCTTTCCTCCTTTCCACTAAGGCCCATCAAGGCCCATTGACCCCGGGAGGTTCCGGTAACCCCTGCACTCGGTAAAATTCCCAATTTCACCCGAGTGATTCGGAGTCAAACATAGGCTTCCAATATATCAATCTTTATGTCTCGACCATTTGAGACTCCTCGTCATGTCCGTGATCTCATCCGGGACTCGAACAACCTTGGTACATCAATATCATATAAACTCATAATAAGCATCATCGAAGCGTTAAGCGTGCGGACCCTACGGGTTCGAGAACTATGTAGACATGACCGAGACACCTCTCGGTCAATAACCAATAAGCGGGACCTGGATGCCCATATTGGTTCCTACATATTCTCGAAGATCTTTATCGGTCGAGACCGCATAACAACATACGTTGTTCCTTTGTCATCGGTATGTTACTTGCGAGAGATTCGATCGTCGGTATCCAATACCTAGTTCAATCTAGATTCTTGGCAAGTCTCTTTTCTCGTTCCGTAATACATCATCTCACAACTAACACATTTAGTTGCAATGCTTGCAAGGCTTATGTGATGTGCATTACCGAGAGGGCCGAGATACCTCTCCAGACAATCGGAGTGACAAATCCTAATCTCGAAATATGCCAACCCAACATGTACCTTCGGAGACACCTGTAATGTACCTTTATAATCACCCGATTCACGTTGTGACGTTTGGTAGCACCAAAAGTGTTCCTCGGGCAAGCGGAGTTGCATAATCTCATAGTCATAGGAACATGTATAAGTCATGAAGAAAAGCACTAGCAACAAACTATACGATCAGGTGCTATGCTAATGGAATGGGTCATGTCAATCAGATCATTCAACCAATGATGTGATCCCGTTAATCAAATAACAACTCCTTGTTCATGGTTAGGAAACATAACCATCTTTGATTAACGAGCTAGTCAAGTAGAGGCATACTAGTGACACTCTGTAGGTTTATGTATTCACACATGTATTATGTTTCCGGTTAATACAATTCTAGCATGAATAATAAACATTTATCATGATATAAGGAAATAAATAATAACATTATTATTGCCTCTAGGGCATATTTCCTTCATGGATGACTCAGGCTGATCCGTGCTGAGGGAGTCTTGGATTAGGGGGTGTCCGGATAGCCGGACTATAGCCTTTGGCCGGACTCCTGGACTATGAAGATACAAGATTGAAGACTTCGTCCCGTGTCCGGATGGGACTTTCCTTGGCGTGGAAGGCAAGCTTGGCGATACGGATATGTTGATTTCCTACCATTGTAACCAACTCTGTGTTACCCTAACCCTATTTGGTGCCTATATAAACCGGAGGGTTTTAGTCCATAGGACGAACGACAATCATACCATAGGCTAGCTTCTAGGGTTTAGCCTCTCTGATCTCGTGGTAGATCTACTCTTGTACTACCCATATCATCAATATTAATCAAGCAGGAGTAGGGTTTTACCTCCATCGAGAGGGCGAACACAGGTAAAAACATCGTGTCCCTTGTCTCCTGTTACCATCCGCCTAGACGCCAGTTTGGGACCCCCTACCGAGATCCGCCGTTTTGACACCGACATTGGTGCTTTCATTAAGAGTTCCTCTATGTCGTCATCCTTAGGCCCGATGGCTCCATCGATCATCAACAACGATGCGCTCCAGGGTGAGACTTTTCTCCCCGGACAGATCTTCGTATTCGGCGGCTTTGCTGCTGCGGGCAATTCGCAGCCATCCGGAGCAGATTGAAAACTTCGCCCCTGGCCAGGTCGATTTGGAAGTTTGAACTACGGTGGCGTCCACGGAGACTTGATCTTGACGGGTTCGAGCCACAGCCAAGCGCGCCCGCCTTGTCACGAGGGGCATGATCTGGCTTCGGCAGCGAGCAGTGTCTGGAGGCGCACCAGTGTCCGCTCCGGCCTTTAGCTCGGAGCCGACTGCGCCGATCGAGGACAGGTGGCTGGACACCTCCTCGGGGGCTGCGATCTCTACGGTGATTGATCCATACACCTACCCCGTCCTTTGTGAAGCTCGTGACTCCAAGGTGTCGGACTCCTCGTTGGACTCCGAGCCTTCCGCGCCCCCGCCAATCGAACCCGATTGGGCGCCGATCATGGAATTCACTGCCGTGGACATCTTTCAGCACTCGCCCTTTGGCGACATCCTGAATTCACTAAAGTCACTCTCTTTATCGGAGAGCCTGGCGGATTATGGTCGGGAAGGTTGGGATCTTGAGACGACGAAGAAATTCAAAGCCCACCCACCGCCCACTTCGTAGCCATTGTCGATGATTTAACCGACATGCTCGACTTCGACTCCGAAGACATCGACGGTATGGACGACGATGTAGGGGAGGAACATGAACCAGCACCTATAGGGCACTTGAGAACCACCTCATCTCAAGATGTATACATGGTGGACACACTTAAAGGAAGCGACGATGAGGAACAACGGGATGCTACGAAGGATCATTCCCTCGGCGAGTCAAAAGCGGCAACATAAGCGTCGGTCAAAGTCCGCCGACAAAGACCCAGCCATAGAGCGAAGCGAACGGTGGGCGACAAACATGCTATTGAGCAACCGTCCGAACAGGACAATCTGGATAAACAACCCATCCCGATGAAGATAACAGTCCGGACGATCTCACGCCGGACAAGTTCTTCAGCGAAGAACCTCCACAAAGGCTCGTCGCCATCGCACGTAGCTTGAAAAAGCGTAAGCGGAAGCTCAAAACAGCGGAAGATGCACTCGAGAATCAGATGGAGCAAAGTACTCAACACTGCGAACAAATCTGGCGATCCATCACCGAGCGAAAGAGCTACCCAAAGCGAAAAATACTGCCTGAATTTGATGAGGAGGCCGTAGAGCCCCTGCAATCAAAAACACAAGAGGCCTCCCGTCGGATGGGCGACCCATGGCAAGCAGAGAGCGGCAAAAGCGGCACCACACACAAGCCGATGCACGCGATCCGCATTGAGGATTCGCATCAACAAGATGGCCCATTAGATCTATCTACGGGCCAAGAAAGCAAGCTCTAGTAAGCAATGCAACACATCAAGTATCCGAACATCACGGTACACCTAAATATAGGGGTGCCGCACACCCCCTATGTTTCACTGATGAGGTGCTGGATTATGAATTTCCAGCGGGATTCAAGCCCATAAACATAGAGGCATACGACGGAACAACAGATCCTGGAGTCTGGATTGAGGATTACATCCTCCACATACACATGGCTAGAGGAGACGATCTCCACGCCATAAAATACTTACCCCTCAAGCTCAAAGGGCCAACCCGGCATTGGCTTAAAAGCCTTCCGAAAACACCATTGGAAGTTGGGAGGAGCTCGAGGATGCTTTTGAACCAAATTTTAAAGGGACCTATGTCCGACCTCCGGATCTTGAGACGATTTAAGTCACATAACTCAACAACCCGAGAGTCAGCCCGGAAATTTTGGAACAGATTCCTTACTAAAAAGAACCAAATAGTCAATTGTCCGGACGCCGAAGCCTTAGCAGCTTTCAAACACAAAGTCCGAGACGAATGGCTCGCCAGACACCTCGGCCAAGAAAAGCTAAGAACAATGGACGCATTAACAAGCCTCATGACCCGCTTTTGCACAGGAGAGGATAGCTGGCTGGCAAGATGCAGCACCAGCGACCCAAGTACATCCGAAGTCAGGGATGGAAATGGGAAACCACGACGAAGCAAGGACCAGCGTCGGACCAAGGGAAACAGCCCGAAGAGCACGGCAGTCAACGCCGGATTCAAAAGCTCTCGGCAGAATTATAAAAAGCTGCCCCTTAAGGATAACAGGGACGAGCTATCCAACTTAAACAAAATCTTGGACAAGATATGCCAAATCCACAGTACTCCCGGGAAGCCTGCAAACCATACCCACAGAGATTGTTGGGTCTTCAAGCAGTCCGGCAAACTCAACGCCGAACACAAGGGGCTCGACACACCAAGCGAGGACGATGACGAACCCCAAAAGCAGAGCACCGGAAAACAAAAGAATTTCCCACAAGAAATCAAAGCAATGAAACTCACTTCACGTGAGAAAAGGAAAAATAGGCGGCGCCCATAGAGGTGCAGCCATATACGGCCTATCCGGAGGAGTCCGCCATGGTTTATTAAAACCAATCACCTTCGACCATCGGGATTACTCTAGAAGTATAGGGAATGCAGGTTGGACTGCCTTGATATTAGATCCGATAATTGACGGACTCCAATTTTCACAAGTCCTAATGGACGGCGACAGTGATCTAAACCTGCTATATCAGGACACAATCCATAAAATGGGGATAGACCCAACCAAATTTCGCCATAGCAACACTTCCTTTCAAGGGGTAATGCCAGCCCATATGCCCATTGTACGAGCTCTCTCTCGCTAGAAGTTGTGTTCGGCTCACCCGACAACTTCCGCCGTGAAAAGTTAACCTTCCACCTCGCCCCATTTACAAGTAGCTATCAAGCACTATTGGGACGCGAAGCTTTCGCCCGCTTTAACACAATACCGCATTATGCATCGCTTACACTTAAAATGCCCGGTACACGCGGCATTATCTCGTTAAAAGGAAACATCGAGGGTTCCTCGAGTCCGGAAAATCGTGTGGTTGCCTTGACAGCCACACAATAAACCGCTTCACCAATAAAAGCACTTGGACAGGTCGTCCAGCCGGACACGGCTGGGCGAGTCCGCATCAAACATACAAGGGCTTACTAGGCGCATACCCCGCACAAGGGGCTTCGCATATGCACAACAAGAGACAATAAAGCTCAATTTTATTCATTTTTTGAATTGTACTTCGTTTATTTAATATAACGTACATTTTTGCATGACCTTTTTCAACTAAGTTCCTCTCTTTTACAGATGAACACCGTGCTACACCCATCCAGGATACGGCACAACGGAGACACAGGCGCAGACATGCAGTAGGGACCCGTTGCAAGGATTCTTTTCAAATTAAGACCCTGCGTAAACCTTTTTTACTGTCTCTTGTTGATACACATCCCTCGGTTTTTTGCTATAACCGAGGAGGAGGCTGGCGTTTTGGCATAGGCCACGTCAGAATTTCGCGCGTACCTGGACACCAGGGGCTTATTACCAAGGGCGATTGTTCGACCCGTTTTCATAAAGACCGAATACCTTAGGGAGTGTTCGGCGTCTCGAGTTAGGCCTTATATGCATCAGCTCTGAATCATGTCTTTGGTCGAATGTTGGGTTTGCCCGGCTCCTGTGTTTTGCTGCCTTACGTTCCGCTCTATCGGCTAATGCGGCACCAGGAGAACTACTGCGGTTGTGCCCCGGTTCGGCCAGGCGAGCACCTCAGTAGAGAAAGCCAAAAACTGACTGTCATGATATAGCGTGAGACTGGTCAACCACTCGATGACCCACTGGAATCTTTAGAATTCCTCCGCATTGATGAAGGGCCGTTTCGGCCAGCACATCTGGCGCCCGAATTGGGTGAGCGCGGTGCCCACAGGGCTATATAGTAGCCCCACCGTCGAACTCCTATGGCTAAGTGAAAGTGATAAAGCATTATAGTCCGGTTGCCTAGCTTGCTGCGCTATCACCTCCTTTGTAGGACCAAGACGTTGGATCAAGTGTGAAAAGGCGCTTTCTGCAAACACCCCGCATTATATGCGTGAATGAGCCAAAGACTGCCATCTTTCAGGTTATATACACATATACATTAACGGCCGCACAGGAGGTATTTTAATTCTTGAAGGCACAAGTATAAAAAGCTTTTATATTCCATCAAAATATTGTTTCACAATAATTCATGTTATTCGAACATAATATCCTTCGAGCACTGCGTCTCTATTAAACGAGCGCCCTGAAGAACTTCCTGAAAATAGTGCTCGACAGGTACTCGGCTTCCGTCCGAATCTTGGGATGCAACATTGGTGGCCTTCATCTGCGCCTAGTATGTCTTGACACGGGCAAGAGCCATCCGGGCACCCCCTATGCATGCTGACCGCTTCATTGCTTTGATATGCGGCACCACACCAAGGAACTGTTGCACCAAGCCAAAATAACTCTTCGGCTCGGGCCTTTTCGGCCACAAATGAGACACGACATTCTTCATGGCAAGTCCGGACAACCTATTCAGCTCCGCCCATTCGCCAAACGGTCGGTTAATGGAAGTGGATGCTCGACTCTGAATCGCGACCAAAAAGCTCTTCCATCTCGTGATCCTTTTGATCTCCGGCGTGTCGCCGCGTCGTGCACTTTCCGCCAAGTCCAAATAAGCATCCTCACTACTCCACAGCCGGTCCAACTGAGCATATTTAGGATCCGTGAACTTCCTCCGCAGCAGAAAGGACTTTCAAGCCGCAATATCTCCGGCCTGACGTAGCTCCTCCTTCATAGCTCTCATCGCAGAGTGAGCATCCTTGGCCTTGGTGGTGGCCTTCTTCAGGTCCTCTTGCTCCGCTCGACCTTCTTTTTCAAGAAGCTCGCAGCGGTCGGTAGCATTCTTTAACTTCACGGCCATCTCAGCCATTTCCTTCTTGCTTCGGCAGTGAGCAGCCTGTTCGGCTTTTAGCTCTTCGCCCGCCTTTAAGGCAGCCGCATCACTTTTTCTGGCCTATTCCTTGGCTCGGGCAAGCTCTGCCCGAAGGTTCTCCATGGCAGCGGCACCATCTGCATCAAGCATACATGTTGTAAGGCACGGGCATCAAGCTCCCTTACCGGGTGTCCGCGGAGAAACCTCATACCTTGTGACTCGTCAAGCCGCTTATTGACAAGCGCGATGTCGGCATCCGCCACGTCAAGTTGCCGCTTTAGTTCGGCAAATTCATCAGTCTGGCTAGCCACCGGACGCCCCGCCACCTACATAGGAAGGGCGACATATCATATCTGGGATTATGATCCTCAGCACGCTGTCATTTTTGGCAATGCACCGAGTCTCAGGGGCTACTATCTACACAGGGCACATCTTATATATGCGGAACCGTCAAAAGGTACACCATTGCACGTACCTCAAAACCCGTCAGTAAACTCCTGGCGGCCTCGTACAACCCGCTTTCCGCGGACGAAAATTTTCCAATCACCATACCCATCAATGCACGGTGATCCTCTGAGATAGACACTCGCCCGAGCAGATCCTTCAACTCCTCCGACCGTGCACGAGGAGGTGCCGGACTCGCCTGATGGCCTTTTTTGAAGGCCAGACACGGAGGGCTCCGGGGGGCCCTACGACCGCACTCCACCCCTGCCGGATTCGGGGAAACCCTCCGCGACGACACCTCTGGATCATCCACCTCGCTAGGCGGTGCGGCAGGGGGAGGCGTTCCGCTCTCCATCATCTCCGGACGAAGATCCCCTGACGACGAGCTCTGCTGAGAAGGGCTGAGATCCGAACTACAAGGTAAAATTTCGGTCATCTTCAGAAATAAAACAGGGATGTCTTTTATTTTATAAACTCCCCTCTCTACTTACGGCTCGCTGGAGGGCTGATCTCCTTGGGGAAATAATGCGGCCGGGGCATCTTCCGGCGCAGGACCCTCTGGCGAAGATTTCTTCCCGCGCTTTGAGGCCTTGGTCTCCGGATCTTGAGGCGGTCCTCTTCTCCCCTTGTATGGAGGGATTCTCGATCCTCCTTTCTTGATAACCTCCTTCATGGAGGCAGTAGCTTCCTTGTTCCCCCTTCGCCTTCTTCTAAAGGCGCAGCCTCCAAAGATCTTGGTTAACACGGGATCCGTGTGGTCTCGGGGAGGGGGGCCGGACACCTGATCAGTTTTGCTTTCGTTATCCACTCCTGTTTAAGGGACAACTCTTTTAAGGGCAAGTTTATGATAAATATATGGATAGCGTGTTTGGGTACGGGACTACTTACTTGAGCATCCGGGCGATTGCAACTCAGACCTGCGTCCTCGGTCAAATCCGGACACATTGCTTGTGATCCGAAGAACAGTTTGTACATCTCCACGGGCGTTGCGCCCATAAAATGTTGGAGATCTCGTGGTCCCTCCGGATTGAACTCCCACGAGCGGAGGGGGCGACGTTTGCAGGGCAGGATGCGACGAATCAGCATGACCTGCGCTACCACGACCAGATTGATCTCTCTCTCTAGGAGGTCTCGAATACGGCCCTGCAACAAGGGCATGTCCTTGGATGGCCCCCAGTCAAGCCCTTTATTGACCCATGCCGCCACCATGGTGGAGGACCCGAGCGAAGGCGGGTGGCGCCACCCATTTGGTGCCCCCGAGCTGTGATATAAAACCACTCTTGTTGCCATAGACTGAGCTCCTCTTGAAAAGAGCCCTCGGTCATGGAGCGTCAAGATTCTTGCTTATAACAGCCCCTCCGCTTTCTGCTGTTGCCCCTTGATCATCTTCGCCCACCTTGAAGGTTTTAGCCACAATCCAAGTGTGGGGTAATGCGGAGGAAGGCTTCGCATACGACGATGAACGACGAGATGTGGAGGATGGACTCCAAATCCAAGTCGTGAAATTCTAGCCCGTAATAAAACATGAGCCCCCTCACGAAGGGGTCCGTCGAGAAACTTAGCCCCCGAAGGAAGTGAGACGTGAACACCACGCTTTCACCGGGCTGGGGAGAAGGAATAACCTGCCCTTGGACAGCAGCCTATGCGAGATTTCACCGGTCAGATACCTGGCATCTCTTAGCTTTAGGACGTCTTCTTCCGTGATGGAGGAAGGCATCCACCGGCCTTGAAGGTCGGAGCCGGACATCATCGAAGGTCCGAAGCGCCTGAATCTGGAGCTTTGGGTGTTGGGACTCGAAGCGAGGGGCGGATTCGATTGAGATTGAGGAAAAGCGGGGCCTTGGTCTCTTTATAACGAGGTTGAATACCGTGAGCCCTCCCGTGACCGCTCGGGACTCGCCGATAGAGGAGACGTGCTAACGGGCACGATTGGGTTACCCACGCCCGTATTGATGAGAATTCGAATAAGGGGACACGATCTCGCTCGACAAGACGTGCCAAGGAAACCGCCTCGCTAAACGCGCTAAAGTGGGACAGTAAAAATGATTCGAATAACGGCTTGGCCGTGGTGTGATGTCACGCTGCGAATCGCCGCCAGATTGAACTTGTGTAAATATGATTCTCTCTCGGTGGTATGTGGAACTTATTTTGCGAGCCGACACTATCCTTGTGTTCAAAATCTTCTATGAAGTATTCGGAGGAGGAACCCGCCTTGCAATGCGAAGACAATATGCGCGCCGGACTCGTCGTCATTGAAGCCTGGTTCGGGGCTACCGAGGAGTCCTGGATTAGGGGTGTCCGGATAGCGGACTATAGCCTTGGCCGGACTCTGGACTATGAAGATACAAGATTGAAGACTTCGTCCCATGTCCGGATGGGACTTTCCTTGGCGTGGAAGGCAAGCTTGGCGACACGGATATGTAGATTTCCTACCATTGTAACCGACTGTGTAACCCTAACCCTATTCGTGCCTATATAAACCGGAGGGTTTTAGTCCGCAGGATCTAACAACAATCATACCATAGGCTAGCTTCTAGGGTTTAGCCTCTCGATCTCGTGGTAGATCTACTCTTGTACTACCCATATCATCAATATTAATCAAGCAGAGTAGGGTTTTACCTCCCTCGAGAGGGCCCGAACCTGGGTAAAAACATCGTGTCCCTTGTCTCCTGTTACCATCCGCCTAGACGCACAGTTCGGGACCCCCTACCCGAGATCCGCGGTTTGACACCGACACCTGCCTCGCTTGGTATCGGTTCTCGCCGCGAGCACGGCAGCCCCTTTGCACTTCACGCCCTGGCCTTGGGCTTCTTCTCTTCGGATCGGCAGCCGAAGCTCGAGGAGGAGAGGCGCCTTCCTCAGCCCTGGCGCATTTGGTCGCCAAGTTGAACAGCTCCAGGGATGTGCACAGGTCTTCATGCATTGCTAGCTCCTCCTTCATCTTGACGTCACGCACGCCATCGGAGAAGGCTGAGATGATGGCTTCCTCAGTCACCTTGGCGATTTTGAGGCGGGCGTTGTTGAAGTGCTGGATGTACTTCTGCAGGGTCTCTCCTGGCTGCTGCTTGATGCGGCGCATGTCGCTCACGGTTGGGGGCCGGTCGCGAGTGCCTTGGAAGTTGGCGATGAAGCGGGTGCGCATCTCGTCCCAGGAGGAGATCGTGCAAGGAGCTAGGTTCAGAGCCAGTTTCGCTCCGCCCTGAGCGCCATGGGGAACCAATTCGCCATGACCTTTTCGTCCCCAGCTTAGGCGGCTTTGATGCCCAGCTCAGAGCTGAAGGAACTCCGCTGGGTCGGCGGTACCGTCAGAAGCGAGGAGGCAGGTCCGCTTGAACTTGCCGGGCCATGCGGCCTTAGCTCGGCGGTGAAGGCGCAGCAGCCTGCAGTTGCCACCGGGGCTCTCTGCTGATGCGGAGCTTGCTCTTGTGTATTCCCGCGCATCACTGCCTGGAGCAGCACGGGGTTTTGACGCAGTGGCGCTGGAGCGTGGTCGCGGCGCTCTGATGCTGGGAGCACGCGAGCACCTTCTCGGGGACGAGGGATCTCCTGGAAGCTCCTTTCTTGTTGCGCGGGCGCCGGACGCGGAGGGTCTTGGCACGGGGCCGCGCGCCTTGGAGCCAGGGCGCCATCTTGGGGAGGAGGTGGCGGGGGCACTTCCGGCTCCCTGCCTCCCGCGCGGGGTGAAGGGCGAGGCAGCGAGAGGGACGGCGCGGGGGAGCCCCCTGCGGCGCGGACAAGCTCGGCGACGCGGTCGAGCCACTCCTCATAGACGTTATCGACGGGGTGGTAGCGCAGGAGCGCGTTTGCCGCGATGAGCGTGGCTCGGGCCTCCAAGGGAGCGCGGTGCGCACGGGACGAAGAACCAGCAGGGGCGAGTGAAGGAGTTGCGGTGCGGCCTTCTCGCCTCACCGATGGATGCAGGGACGAGGCCTGCTGCTTGTTCCCCGCCGGGCCGGTGGCGGCGTTGGCGGCAGGCGATGGGGAACGACGGGGGTGTCCGCCGACGGGAGCCGTCTGGGCGACTCAAGCGGCGCGAGTAGACCGGCGCTCAGCGCGAGCTCGGCGAGCGTCAGCCATGGACACGACGAAAGATCACACATGACCAGCGGAAGAAAGATTCCGGCGCACCCCTACCTGGCGCGCCAAATGTCGGATTTCGGTTCCGGCGCACTTTGAGGTTCAACACCTGGGGTGCGCGGAGATCTTTCCCCTACCAACTCATGCGTGAATGGTTAGCGAGGGATCTAAACTACGAACGATGAACAACACAAGTGACGCAAGGTTTATACTGGTTCAGGCCACCGATGTGGTGTAATACCCTACTCCAGTTTGTGGTGTGGTGGATTGCCTCAAGGGCTGATGATGAACAGTACAAAGGAAGAACAACCTCGCGAGGGGCTGTTCTGAGCTGGTGCGATGGACTGCTCGGGTGAGTCCAGTCGCTTCTCTCTCTCTCTCTCTCTCTCTCTCTCTCTCTCTCTCTCTCTCTCTCTGGTCGGTTCCAACCGTTCTTGTCATGTTCTCTGGCCGTCTCCTCTCTCTGTGGTGGCTACTCCTATTTATAGAGGGAGGCCTAGGCCTCTTCCCAAATAATGAGCGGGAAGGGCGCCAACAATTGGCCATTTTGAAGGGGAACATCTAGTACACTTATCCTGACTAAAGTTGGTCTTGGCCGACAAAGGCTCGATAGTGACGCCCATGATGACCTCCGCCCCGCCGCCTGCTGGTCTTGGTCTTGCAGCACCAAGCGGCAACCTTTGCCTCGATGCCTTGGCTCTGTGCTTGCCTCCTTTGCACCAAAGGGGGAATGAGGACATCGCGCTGGCTGGCGCCCGCATGGCGCCTCCCGGTCTCGATCGTCATGGCTTGCGCCACGGGCACCCTCGTGAGGTACCTGCCTTGATCTCTCCGCCTCCTCATGAGCCTGCCTCGACGAGGCTGCTCCCGAGGAAGGTTCCCGCCGTCCGCCCGTGCGGAGGCTTGGCCTCGCGAGGGTCTTGAGCTTGAGCTGATGAAGTCGGGCCACGCAGGTCCCCACTTGAGCCACGCCAGCAGGCATGCAGTGTGCAAGTCTGGGACCCTTGTTCCCGACGCGCCCGACGGAGGATTTGTCGAACTTCATAGGTGCCTCGCCCAAACATGATGCCAAATGGATGATGCATCACCACGATGACCTATCGATGCTCATGGTTGCGCCTCATGGTTGCGCCGGCTGGTGAAGCTGATCGATTTTCATTGAAAACAAGTTGTCTTCCATCATTGCTCTTTACTTGTTACGCATAAAGATGATATCCTTCGCTCAGTTCACCTTGGTTGCATTGGAGACGCAATGCCTTTCATGTTGGTGCAATTCTATCACACAATTGGCTATGAACCAAATGTTTCCTCGTAGAAGGATCGACGTTGGTACTAAGAGCATAAGTTTTGTATTGATTTCTAAGCCTTCTCATAACTTTGTCTCCAGCTCCCCTGTAATTTTATTTGTCCAGCTATTAACTTTGATTTAAAAATGGTGTGGACTAAAACCCGGATGGACGAGTAGCCTCCATTTTATTTACTCCAGATATTAGATTTGACTGAAGTCAAAATTTGTAATACTCTCAAACCTTTCCGATAATTGAAATTAAAATTCTTTATTTGTACACACTCTCACAAGTTTCCGATAATTTGGCGCATTTGTGGTTGTTCACTTAAGGGAGGGTAGTGTACCACACGTGAAGGAAAGGAAGTGCGACCAGGACGCGTGGGTGTGGATCGTTAGTTCATCAGAAGTAGTACTAGTTTTCTTCACTATACATTAAATAAAGAGTTTCGTTTCGTACTTACACAATTTAAAACGATTGTTATGGAGAGAATAAGAAAACTACTCCACTAGTATATATTAGTCGTATACACGAGAGTACTATATGGACGCGGCTTGACCTAGTGCACCTGCCTTTGGGTTTATTCATGAGAAGTATATGATAAAAGTTCTATGATAAAAGTCCTATGTTTAATTTTGTTGTTGTTATAATAATCACCATGATGCTTCTATGTCCGTATTTTTTTTATCGACGCCTCTCTCTCAAAGCATGTGGACATGTTTTTCGATTTCGGTTTTCACTTGAGGACAAGCGAGGTCTAAGCTTGGGGGAGTTGATACGTCGATTTTGCATCCTATTTTCTTACTGTTATTTATGTTGTCGTTATCCATAATAATGATTTTTGGAGTAATTGTAATGTCGTTTCTCTCATAATTTGCAAGGTACACACCAAGAGGGAGAATTTGCAATGGAAATCTAGACCAGAAAAGCTACGTCAGGCTACCTATTCTGCACAACTCCAAACAAGCTGAAACTTCACGGAGATATTTTATTGAATATTTAAGAATTATTGGAGCAAATAACTACCAGAGGGGGCCCGAGTCTTGTTTGTGACATTCAATTCCAGGATGAACATTCAAAGGAAAAGTAGTATGGGATGATGCTTGCTATTCTCGATCATGGCCGTCGTCTCAAGAACTCAAGATCTTCAATCTATGTTTGAGTGCTCTTGCGAAAGAAAATAATTTCAATGCAAAATGACTTCAAAAATAGGATAGGATCATGGATTCCATATATTTTATAGAAAGAAAGATATCAGATCCGCATCTTTACACCAATCCATAAAAGCCATTTAATGTCTTCTTGCTCGCTTTCGCTTCATGCCTTCAGGCCGGCCTGCTCTTGCCTATGAATGAGATGCCTATTTCCCATTAAGTCAAAATACCTCATTGATAGGGACTCCCACTGTAGATGTGGTTTTATACCTTGATGAATTGATACCTTATAGCATAGTGAATTGACTTTTCTTTCAAAAGGATATATCAACCTGTAGTGAAACCGGGCCACCGAGGTTGCTTTTACCGCTCTTACAGCTCTCTCTCTCTCTCTCTTCTTTTATATGGGTAGTTTGGCCAGAAAGAGAAAGAGGAATGTACCCATTTCTATTTATCCATTCTCATAGAAAGTACCAAAAAAATTTGAATGTATGGAGCAGGCGTATGAGTTGATATCTTCATGAGTCAAATCCTTTTCTTGCCCACCCAACCATAAAAGAAAAAAAAATCGTTATGAGCGGTCTTAAACCCTCACCTCAATCTCAAAAATGGAATTGAAAATCTCCAATTTAAATAATGGTACCGGGAAATACCCAGGGAAGAATCATTATTTGAATCATCCAGATCTATCAATTTCTGAATTTAATAAAAAACAGACTGATCCTCAGAATACACCATCATCTTTCGAAGTGCGCAGTCAATATTATGTTATATTCAAAGAAACAAGTCAAAGAGTAAAGGCTTCGCCCTTCAATACCACACTTCCAATCAAAATTCCTATGAGATTGACGTTCGAAGAAAAAGACATGGTTTGTTAGAAACTTTAAGTGGGTATCAAATAAACTAGAATGAATGGTATCAATTTATTCTTTCTATACTTGAATCTGCTTTGGCATCTCTTCTTTCCTTCCCTTCAGTAAACCAAGCAAGGACTAGCCTCTCGCACTCACTTTCCAAAGCACCAATTGACCGGTTTTCGTAACAACCCTGATCAGTTATACCTGGAATACCACCCATACGTAGTATGCCATTCCCAATGTGGAGCGCCTTTATTTTCGTATTGAACTCCGGTAGGAAGAAAAAGTTAGACCGTAGCCTTGTCGAATAACCTCGTTTCGCTTTTGTTGATTGACTCGTGGACTCTCTTCAATTCCAGCATGGGTGTGGTAGATTACTGACATGAATCCGGACCTCTATGAGTGCTCTACATGGCCAGATCAAAGCTCCAAATCGTAATGTCACGGCATAAATAATCAGAAAATAGGATTCGTGAGGGCTTTTTCTTTAGTTGTTCCTTAAGAAAGCTATCGACTTAACTGCTTGTGTTAAACATATAGATTGTCCTATTCTCTCTTTTTCTTCTCAAATGACCTACTTCACATAACCGATGTTGATTACAGATTTTGCCTTGCGTCACATTATCGTGGTGATCAATTCCTTTCGTGGATCGATTGAAATAACCAATTTTGGTGTATTAATTCAAGATAGGTAATTTTCCTCAAGGTCATAAAGATCGGTCATCTAGCATGGACTTCTGACTCTAAGTGGAAAGTCTTTCTCATCTACCTCTTCCATCCAAAACTGTTTTTCCGCATTTTTTCTCGCCAGTTACTTAAATCTATATCGAGCTATAGGATCGGTAGAACCGTGGCGAAGATGGTTCACTCCACATAAAGAGACGGATATTCGATGTGTTCAAAGATAGTGACACTTTTTGTGGTGCCGAAACAGCCCCAATCCCTTTGGTCATTTAGCTTTTCGTGGCGGCCTATATTCGGAGTTTCTTGGATTTGTGGTGCCCAATGCCTTTCTCCTTCTTTTGGTGATGTCGGATCCCGCCTTTGGCGCCGTATGGATTCTCCTTCAAAGAGGGCTTTTCCCCTAAGAAAGGGACATGGTTGTACTGGATTTCTAGTCCTATAGTGGAAGAGCAGATAGGATCACACCCACACGTAAGTTCGTTCATTGGGTTAGTGGCCACCCGCACTCCAACCTATCTATATGGAAACAAAGCGAATGACAAGGCCAAAGTAGCTGACTCTTATCGCTAACTTGACTCGGTCTAAGGGCGAGCTTGAATACAACTCATAGAACGACTCCTCCAGGGGCCTTCAAGCACTCAAACAGATAGTGAGGCAGACACCATCATAGAACTTGAATGACAATACACCCATATATTCTAGCTAACAATCAAAAACTGTATCCAAATGGAGGGGAGACTCTTCCTTCAGAAAGATGCCTTTGAAAGAAAAGCTCTTCCCCTCAATGACACAACACATTTTCTCAAATGTTCCACGTTTCTCACCATATCCTCATAGGGCTAAAGCACAAGAAAGAGGATTACATGGTTACCTTGCTTCCCTTGCCTAGGATAGTAGAAGGATCTGTGGCCGAAGGCGCCACAAACGAAGCGGGTCGCCTCCTTTCTGCAGATCTCCGCAAGATGACCCTTCTCCCCGCAACGATAGCACATAACGTTTTTCCCATGCTTGCGCGGTGAGGAGGACGAGGCCTTGAGAAGCTTTTCCACCAGCTTTTCCACCATTTTTCCCATTTGGCATTTGGATCCATGTTTTTTTTAATGATCTCCGTGATAGTAAAGTTTTTTTGGTAGCCTTTGCTTTTGACGGTGATGAAAGAAAGAGAACCCCTCCTATCTTTTGATCATGGTCAAAATCCTATCCAAGTCCCCTTTTTCAGATCTTTCTCCTGGTTTTGATCATCACCGTTCACCTACTTGTTACGGAGATCCCGACCAATGCACAATCTAGATATTTAGCTTTTTTCTCCCATCCCATCTTGGACGGGCCCAAAAGCTTTTCTCATGTTTGAATGGAGGTCTTCCTCAAATGAATTTCCATATAGGAATTATATAATGTGCCTGCAGATATTGATTGAAAGCTTGTTTCAATTGAACGAGGATGTGAACGAGAAGGCAACAAAAGGGATCTTGGAGCAAGAGGGGTCATTTAGTAGTTCACGAAAAAAGACATAGTAGAGAAAGTCTGAGGAACAGGAAAATTTGGTCACGTAGGTCTTCTATTTCGCCGGAATTTGTTGATTGCTTCGTACTCATTTACGATGGAAAAACTCATGCTCGTTGTAAGATCACTGAAGGAAAGGTTGGTCATAAATTTGGAGAGTTTGCTTTTACACAGAGACGAAGACCCTATCGAACAAATAGAGGAAAGGGGAAAAAGTAAAGTCTAAGCGACATATGGATCAATAAGGAAATCCAATTTTGGTAATCTGAATCCCATATAGGTCTTTTCTTCATACTCGACCAGCCCTAGGTTGGGGATAATGAATTTTTTGGATCTTGTTGGGAGATGCTTCGCTCCGAGTCCGACTGGGATGGAATGGGGGACCCAGGCCCTTCAATGCCTCCCTCCGGATCCACTAACTTAGAAGAGTTATTCAAAGCTTTGCTGGCTGACTGTGAGGACGCCTCTGCATCCCAGGAGCAGACCTCTCCCCCGGAAGCTGTGGTCAGTCAAGAGTGGCATTCGAATCCCGCTCCAATGCCTGGAGTGGCAGCGGAAGCAGAATAGAACCCTCCTTCTTTTGATTGGGAGGACGACCTCTCTCTCTCTCTCTATTTGAGAGGAAAGTTCTCTACAAAAGGCCCGCGCCTGTCATGCCCAGATTTTGGACACATTGCGTGATATTACTCTCAAGAATGGAGAGGAGCTCTGTGAAGAAGACTATCGCACCATGCTTGACTTCATGTTGAGCTGACTCCAATCCGACGTCAATCCCCGGGCCCTGAAGGAGCTCCTGAATAGACTCCAAAACGGTCGGGCACGATCTCAAACTTCTATGGCGGCAAGGATATTCCTCGACGAGGACTAGTGAGGCTATAGTTCTTACTAAGCATAGGACTACAAAGGTGAAAAGATAGGATGTATTTCGACGAAATGCCTTGGATGTGATGTGATCGGCAAGAGAAAGATGGAATTCCATTGGTATAAGGAAGGAAATCAAACGCATTGTTTGAGAAGAAAAAAGGGTAACTAGAGAAAAAATCAAAATAGGCTCTCCCTGGACTCTATGCAGGACTTCTTTCTAAGCCTCACATAATTTGAATTTCTCTCACATTCCATGTTTCCGAAATAGATCCTATAAAATATTTCACTTTTTCTATGATCATCTCTATTTTAGGTATTTGGGTAATCCTCCTTAATAGACGAAATATTCTTATTATGTCAATGCCAATTGAATCAATGCTATTAGCTGTCAATTTGAACTTTCTGGTATTTTCTGTTTCTTTGGATGATATGATGGGTCAATCATTTTCTTCATTAGTTCCAACAGTGGCAGCTGCGGAATCTGCTATTGGATTAGCCATTTTCGTTATTACTTTTCGAGTCCGAGGGACTATTGCTGTCGAATCTATAAATTGCATTCAAGGTTAAACGTAACTACAGGAGAGTTACCAAATACAAAGTTCTGTTCTCCTTTCGTTCTCTTCTTTCTTTTATTTTTGCCTGAGTCAGACATCAAATAGCTTCGATTTGCATTATCCGTTGGAATGTCTCAAAATCAATATCAAAATCAATAAGATGAAAGATGTAGAATCCCATTTCTCGATTAAATAGAAGCCTAAAGAGGTGCATATGGTACCCAAATAAGAATAGGATAGATATGTCAAAAGCAGGTCTGATTACACCTATTCCTAATCCTAAATAGAATGTAAGGACGTAGGGATTTCTACGTAAACAGAGTATCCTATTTCCAAAGGCTCGAATGACCCCTTCTCATAATAAGAATGTGCACGGTCTGGTTCGGTATGGAATGAACTTATAATCTGATGAACGAGTCGATTCCATGATTATAAGTTCATAACCCTAGCGCCCATTCCCATTTTGGGCGGAATAGATCTACTAATTCTTTTATTCCAGTTAGTAAGAGGGATCTTGAACTAAGAAATAGACCTAGCAGCTAAAAGAGGGTATCCTGAGCAATTGCAAGAATGGGTTTCATTGATATTCCTGGTATAGTAGATGCTATCACACATACAGTCATACTCAATTCAATGGAATTGTTTGATCTTATAGGGGATCTTCTATAATTTCACACATAAGGGGTTATTTCTTGGTTTCGTCCAGTCATTAATAACTTGATTATTTTTAGATAATAGTAGATAGAAAGAACGCTCGTAAGGAGTCCTATTGAAACCAAGAAATATTGGCCTGCTTGCCATCCACACCAGAATAGATAGAGTTTTCCGAGGAAACTTGCTAGTGGAGGAAGGCCTCCTAGGGATAAGAGACATAGGGCTAAAGAGAGAGCCAAAAAAGGATATTTCATGTATAATCCTGCAAAATCCCGAATGTTATCAGTTCCGGTACGTAGACCAAATAATACAATGCAAGCAAAAGTTCCTAGATTCATGGAGATATAGAACAACACATAAGTTATCATGCTTGCATATCCATCATTTGAGTCTCCATCAATTATTCCAATAATTACATATCTGATTTGCCCTATGGACGAATATGCAAGCATACGTTTCATGCTTGTTTGAGTATAATAGCAAGGAGATTCCCCAAAATCATGTTAAGAATAGCTAGGATTTCCAGAAGAAGATGCCATTCGCTTGATGAGAAATAAAAGGAATATCAAGAATTGGGTGGTCAAGTCAAGCAGCTACTTTCAAAGTAACAGAAGAAAAGCAACGATCGGAGTGGGGGAGTCGAGTCCAAAAGAGGATTCCTCACTTCTTTCTCTCATGCAAAACCGCATGAGACTTTCATCTCAAGACGGCTCCTAAGTGATAAAAGAAAGAAGAACTCTTCTTCTCTCTTTTTATTACCTTCCTCGCGATGTATAAGACCGAATCCATTCTTTTTCGAAATCGATTTCGAAAAAGAACTACTAATCCTTAACTTTTCGAGGAATCTGATAACCCACAAGTATAGGGGATCGCAACAGTTCTCGAGGGTAGAGTATTCAACCCAAATTTATTGATACGACACAAGGGGAGCCAAAGAATATTCTCAAGTATTAGCAGCTGAGTTGTCAATTCAACCACAACTGGAAACTTAGTATCTGCAGCCAAGTGTTTAGTAGCAAAGTAATATGATAGTGGTGGTAACGGTAACAAAAGTAAAGACAGCAAAAGTAATATTTTTGGTATTTTGTAGTGATTGTAACAGTAGCAATGGAAAAGTAAATAAGCGTAAACTAGTATATGGAAAGCTTGTAGGCGCCGGATCAGTGATGGATAATTATGCCGAATGCAGTTCGTCATGTAACAGTCATAACATAGGGTGACACAGAACTAGCTCCAATTCATCAATGTAATGTAGGCATGTATTCCGAATATAGTCATACATGCTTATGGAAAAGAACTTGCATGACATCTTTTGTCCTACCCTCCCATGGCAGCGGGGTCCTATTGGAAACTAAGGGATATTAAGGCCTCCTTTTAATAGAGAACCGGAACAAAGCATTAGCACATAGTGAATACATGAACTCCTCAAACTATGGTCATCACCAAGTATCCCGATTATTGTTACTTCGGGGTTGTCGGATCATAACATATAATAGGTGACTATAGACTTGCAAGATAGGATCAAGAACTCACATATATTCATGAAAACATAATAGGTTCGGATCTGAAATCATTGCACTCGGGCCCTAGTGACAAGCATTAAGCATAGCAAAGTCATAGCAACATCAATCTCAGAACATAATGGATATTAGGGATCAAACCGTAACAAAACTAACTCGATTACACGATAAATCTCATCCAACCCATCACCGCCCAGCAAGCCTCACGATGGAATTACTTGGCGACGGCGGTGAGCATCATGAAATTGGTGATGGAGGATGGTTGATGATGACGACGGCGACGAATCCTCTCCGGAGCCCCGAACGGACTCGAGATCAGCCCTCCCGAGAGAGATTAGGGCTTGGCGGCGCTTCAGATCGTAAAACGCGATGATTTCTTCTCTCTGATTTTTTTCTCCCCGAAAGCCAATATATAGAGTTGGAGTTGGTGTCGGAAGGTGTCCAGGGGGCCCACGAGGTAGGGGGCGCGCCCCCCACCATCATGGACAGGGTGTGGGCCCCCTGGTCTTCATCTTTGGCGAGGATTTTTTATTATTTATTCTAAGATATTCCGTGGAGTTTCAGTTCATTCCAAGAACTTTTGTTTTCTGCACATAAAACAACATCATGGCAATTCTGCTGAAAACATCGTCAGTCCGGGTTAGTTCCATTCAAATCATACAAGTTAGAGTCCAAAACAAGGGCAAAAGTGTTTGGAAAAGTAGATACGACGGAGACGTATCAACTCCCCCAAGCTTAAACCCTTGCTTGTCCTCAAGCAATTCAGTTGACAAACTGAAAAAGAAAAAGAAAAACTTTTACAAACTCTGTTTGCTCTTGTTGTTGTACCTATGTCAAGCCAGCATTCAGGTTTTCAGCAAAGATCATAACTAACCACATTTGCAAAAATTCTCAGGTCTCATGTTTACTCATATCAATAACATAATCAGCTAGCAAGCCATAATAATAAATCTCGGATGACAACACTTTCTCAAAATAATCATAATATGATATAACAATATGGTATCTTGCTAGCCCTTTCTGAGACCGCAAAACATAAATGCAGAGCACCTTCAAAGATCAAGGACTGACTAGACATTGTAATTCATGGTAAAAGAGATCCAATCATAGTCATACCCGATATAAATTAACAATAATGAATGCAAATGACAGCCGTGCTCTCCAGCTAGTGCTTTTAATAAGAAGGTGATGACTCAACATAAAAGTAAATAGATAGGCCCTTCGCAGAGGGAAGCAGGGATTTGTAGAGGTGCCAAAGCTCGGTTTTGAAATAGAGATAAACTATTTTGAGCGGCATAATTTCATTGTCAACATAACAACTAAGAGATGACGATATCTTCCATGCTAAACAAATTATAAGCGATTCCCAAAAAGAATGGTAAAGTTTATACTCCCCCTCCTCCACAAGCATCAATCCATGGCTTGCTTGAAACAACGAGTGCCTCCAACATTCAACGGGTCCCAGGGGGAGTTTTGTTTGCAATTATTTTGATTTAGTTTGCATAAAGCATGGGACAGGGCATCCCGGTGACCAGCGATTTTCTCGTGAGTGAGGAGCGGAGTCCACTCCTCTTGAGAATAACCCGCCTAACACGGAAGATAAGGGCAGCCCTAGTTGATATATGTGCTATTCGAGCATGCAAAACAGAATGTTTATTTGAAGGTTTAGAGTTTGGCACATACAAATTTACTTGGAACGGCAGGTAGATACCGCATATAGGAAGATATGGTGGACTCATATGGAATAACTTTGGGGTTTATGATTGGATGCACAAGCAGATTCCCGCTTAGTACAAGTGAAGGCTAGCAAAAGACCGGAAGCGACCAACTAGAGAGCGACAACAGTCATGAACATGCATTAAAATTAACAAAAATTGAGTACAAGCATGAGTAGGATATAATCCACCATGAACATAAATATCGTGAAGGCTATGTTGACTTGTTTCAACTACATGCGTGAACATGTGCCAAGTCAAGTCACTTAAATCATTCAAAGGAGGATACCACCCCATCATACCACATCACAACCATTTTAATAGCATGTTGGCACACAAGGTAAACCATTATAACTCATAGCTAATCAAGCATGGCACAAGCAACTATGATCTCTAATTGTCATTGCAAACATGTTTATTCATAATAAGCTGAATCAAGAACGATGAACTCATCATATTTACAAAAACAAAAGAGGTCGAGTTCATACCAGCTTTTCCCATCTCGGTCACTCCATCATATATCATCATAATTGCCTTTCACTTGCACGACCGAACGATGTGAATAATAATAAGAGTGCACGTGCATTGGACTAAGCTGGAATCTGCGAGCATTCAATAAACAGGAGAAGACAAGGCAATATGGGCTCTTGGTTAAATCAACAGTCATGTATATAAGAGCCACTTCAACAATTTAACCAAGGTCATCTCCTACTGACCCCCAAAGAAAAGAAAAGAAAATAAAAACTATTTACACGGGAAAGCTCCCAACAAGCAAAAGAAGAACGGGAAATATTTTTGGGTTTTCTTTTTAATTATTACTACTACAGCAGGAAAAATAAACTACTACTAATTTTTTTTGTTTTTTTCTTAAGTTTTAACAGACACACAAGAAGAAAGCAGGAAAAAGAAAATAAACTATCATGGATATTACAGTGAAAGAGTATGAGCACCGACATCTAGCAATGAGCGTGTGTCAACATAAATGTAATGTAGGTGAGAATACGATTCCCCAAGCTTAGGCTTTTGGCCTGTTGGTCTATTGCCGTATAGCTTCGCGGATACCCGTAGGTGTAGCTGGGGTCATACTGCGATGCAGCGGCTATCGCCTCCTGAGCTGCCGCATGGCGTCGAGCCGCCTCCGCTCTTGTCACGCACTCATCTGCCTCCTCTCTAGTAATAACATATCTTCCTTTTGTCTGAGAATCAAAGAAGGCAGGAGCAGGAAGAGTAATACGGACAACATGCCGTTTGTTAAAGATTAGTCGATACTGGAGAGGTGGTTCAGTCCTCTCAACAAACTGGTGGGAAACCATAGAGTCAAAATCTAAATAAGTAGGGGGTAACTCCATATCACCCTCACGAATGTCAATCTCAAGAAAATTAGCTAAGCGGGTTGCATAAATTCCTCCAAAGAAATCTCCGTTATGTCTATTATGATGCAACCTACGAGCTACAATGGCTCCCATATGATAAGATTGGTCACCTAACACAGCATTCCTGAGAATGCTGAGATTAGGCACACACATGTGACATGCTTCATCTTTAGCATTTATGCACCTACCGATGAAGAGAGCAAAATAATGTATAGCAGGAAAGTGAATGCTCCCTATAGTGGCTTGCGTTATATCTCTAGATTCCCCCACAGTTATACTAGCAAGAAAGTCTCTAAATTCAGATTTAGGGGGATCCCTGACACTACCCCAAGATGGAAGTTTGCAAGCAAAAGTGAAGTCCTCTAAGTCCATGGTATAAGATCTGTCATAAAGATCAAACATGACTGAAGGAGAATTACGCGAAGATGAATACTCAAACCTCCTCACAAATGAACTTGTGAGATCATGATACTGGGGGCATTTGTCAGCCTCGAAGTCCACAAGATCGGCATTACGCAAATATGCGTTAAAATCTTCTTTGATTCCCGCTTGATCCATAAAATTTTCTGAAGGCCATTCACAGGGCCTCACAAGAGCGTCTCTTGGTGGTTCCTCGTCGACATCACGCATTGCAAGCCTGGGACCTTGCTTCCTTGAAGAACCACCTTGGAACATCTTCCTAAACATATTGTTCCCTCTGAAAAATTTCTGAAATTTTTAGTAACTTCAAACAAAAGTGAACCAACTTCAATAAAACTGATAGCAACTACTCCTACAAGTGCCTAGAGCCTATATCAAGCATTAGAACTACTTGGAACCATATAAATTTGACATGCAAGCTCAAGAACATGGTCACCTATGAAGCACAAATTTGCAAAGAATAAAGCACTAGAACAAAAACTAATTGGACCAATGGAGGAGTCACATACCAAGGAACAATCTCCCGAGAAGTTTTGCGAGAGGTGCTTTGAGCAAGGAGATCAAAAATAACAACAAAAGTGGCTGGAACTCGTGCTTGAGTTGGTTTTTCGGGTTTGTGTAAGGCAGAGGAAGAAGATGGGTGTAGGAATAAGTGGAGGAGGGCCACCGTGGGCCCACGATGCAGGGGGCGCGCCCTCCACCCTCGTGGCCAAGTGGCAGCTCCCTCCGCGGTAATTTTTGCATAGTAAATCCTCAAATATTCCCGAAAAAATCATATTAAATTGGCATGGCATTCTGAGGACTTTTATTTTCGGGAAATTTTTATATTGCACGGATAAGTCAGAGACGCATGTAAAAATATTATTTTACTTTATTTCTACTAAATAACAAAAATATAAAGAGGGTACAGAAGGTTGTGCTTCTATTTTCATCCATCTCATGCTCATCAAAAGGAATCCACTAACAAGGTTGATCAGTCTTGTTAACAAACTCATTCGACTAACATGGAACCGAGAAATTTCAATAACACTAGGTTACCTCAACGGGATATGGACATCCCCAATAATAAGTATATCATATTTCTTCTTGACAAGAGGGAGAGGAAATTTAAACACGCCTAAGATGCGACCCTATCCTAAAGGAACTCAAGGTCCCACTAAGGATAGAAGCGCATCTTGAAGACGCTTTGCAAGGTGGATATCATTACATCAACATTACATAATAGTGGGGATACATACAAAAGGCATACAATGCCACACTAATACAACATCACATCATATACAAGATCAACATCCGACTACGGATGAAACATAAACAGTAAACTCAAACAATATCCACCACGCTAGCCCAGGCTGCCGACACGAACCTATCCCCGATCGAAGAAGAAGCGTAAGAAGAACTCCAACACAAATAAACATCGCTCTCGGCCATGATCATCGCATAACCTGTACCTGCAATCGGTGGTGTAGTAATCAGGAGCCACGAGGACTCAGCAATCCCATTACCATGGGTATCAAGACTAGCAAAACTCAAATAGGAAAGGAAGGGGTAAAGTGGTGAGGTTGCAGCAGCGGCTAAGCATAATATGGTGGCTAACATACGCAAATGAGAGCGAGAAGAGAAACAAAGGAACGGTCGTCAACTAGTAATGATCAAGAAGTAATCCTGAACTCCTACTTACGCCGACATAAACCGAAACCGTGTTCTCCTCTCGATCAACCCCAAAAGAGACACTCACGGTTACGCACACGGTTGGTGTATTTTAATTAAGATCAACTTCGGTTTTCTACAACCGGACATTAACAAATTCCCATCTGCCACATAACCGCTGGCACGGCTCTCGAAAGTTTATACCCTGCAGGGTGTCCCAACTTAGCCCATGATAAGCTCTCGCGATCAACGAAGGATATTCTTCTCCCGGAAGACCCGATCAGTCTCGAATCCGGCTACAAGACATTTCACAGAATAAAACAAGACCAGCAAAGCCGCCCGATGCGCCGACAATCCCGATAGGAGCTGCACATATCTCGCTCGTGGCAACACCGGATGAGACATCCTACGAGTAAAACCAAACCACGAGGGGCCCCGTAGTCTACTGGTTCGGGCCAGCACTTAGAGAAGCACCGTCCGGGGGCTAAATAAAGATGACCCTTGGGTTGGCCGACCCAAGGGAAAGGTAGGTGGTGGTGAGGCAAATGGTAAAACCAAGGTTGGGCCTTGCCGAAAAGTCTTATTCAAAGCGAACTGTCAAGGGGTCCCATAAATCACCCGACCGCGTTAGGGACGCAAAATCCGGGAACATAACACCGATATGACGGAAACTAGGGCGGCAAGAGTGGAACAAAACACTGCATAAGGCCGAGCCTTCCACCCTTTACCAAGTATATAGATGCATTAATTAAATAAGATATATTGTGATAACCCAACAAGTAAACATGTTCCAACAAGGAACAACATCTCCATGTTCCAACAAGGAACAAACTTCATCTTCACCGCAACTAACAACGCTATAAGAGGGCTGAGCAAAGCGGTAACATAGCCAAACAACGGTTTGCTAGGAAGGGTGCAAAAGGTTAGAGGCTGACATGGCAATTTGGGATGGCATGATAAACAGGTAATAGGTAGCGCAGCATAGCGATAGAACGAAGCAACTAGCATAGCAATGATAGTAGTGAGATCCGTAGTAGCGGTCATCTTGCCTGAAATCCCGCAAGGAAGAAGAACGAGTCCATGAAGAAGACGAACGGAAGTAGTCGAACGAATCCTCACAATCGCAACATTACCGGAACCGAGAAGCAACACCGGAAAGAAACAACAACATGGTAAATGCACAAGCATAAACATGGCACGATGCACAACCAAGTATGATGCATGTCCGGTTTAATGAGGCATGGCATGGCAATATGCAACAAACAATACTACCAATTAAGTGGAGCTCAATATGCAACGGGTTGCATATTGACAAAACACCACATGCAATTATTTAGTTTGATCTCGTTTAGGTACACAACAATATTAAATGTTGTTAAACATGGCAAGAGGTGGAGCATAATTAAACTAACTATTTAGGCAAGTTTAAATGAGGCCGGAAATAAGAAACAACAATTCCGGAAAATCCTCATGAGCAATATTTTAGATTCGGTACTGTTCTGTCCTAAAATATATTTTAATGTTGTTTAAACAGGAAAATAAAGTGGACCATGTTAAACTAGGCATTTTTCCACCCCATTTACATATAAAGAACATTTAATTCCGAGTTACGGTTATTTAGTTATGAAATAAATCATTTTAACATGGCATATTAGCAAATTTAAATAAACAGCAAGTTAAACATTTTAACATGGGATGAAAAAGACATATTATTAATCTACACAATTTTCTAAGCATTTTACATATATAAATTATTTAATTCCGATGCACCATTTGTGAGTTATTAAATGCATGAAGACTAGGGACTTTTGTGCAAAACTGACACACTCTAGAAAATTGATTAAACGTCCAGAACGGAAAAAAAATGTTGCGGGCTGAAACTGGAGGCTGAGGGAGCTGCTCACATTGGGCCAAGCCCAGTCGGAAGCAGAGGGGAGGCCGGCTGGGGGGGCGCAGCCGGGCCTTGGAGCATGGAAGGGGCGCGCTGGGCCTTGGAGCCTGGAAGGCGCGCTACTGGCCTTGGGAGGCGCTGCCCACGCACAGTGGGAGCGTGCGCTCGATGCAGCGCTGCTGCATCTCGCTGCAGAAGAACTACAGCAGCGCCATGACGACAGGAAGCAGGAGGTCGCCGGGGACGGGGAAACGGGCGGAGGTAGCCAGAGGAGCGGGAAACGACGAAGATGGCCGGGGCTCAACAGATCTGGCCGGAGACTGGACTTGGCGCTGGTCGAAGACGGGGTCAACGCGGGGCCGAGGCGCTCGTCTCCTCGAAGCAGAGGATGGAGCGATGGCTTCGTGCAGCTTGGGACTCCGGCGATGGCGCGATGGAGGCAGGGGCGGCATGGATCCAGGCGGCGCAGGGCATCGGGGTTCCGTTCTCTGCCGAATCGAAACGAAAACGGCTCCATGCGAAGCAGGCGCGGCAACAGGGGACTTGGCGGCATCCATGGCGACGAGGAGGGGCGCGGTCAACGGAGCGACCGGCTGCGCGGCGCGCCTCCTGGACCCGCGCGACGAGGAGGAAGACGAGGCGCGGGCGAGCTCGACGGGAACCGATCTCCGACAGTGGGCGGCGGATCCGGCGAGGCAAGGTGCAAGGGCTCCCCTCACCGGAACAAGACGGAGGCGACGATGAAGATGGGCTCGCGCACGGGATGAGAGGAGGAGGGCTACGATGATGTTGTTGTTGTTGTCGCTGGCGGCGGCGAGCTTCGGCTCGAGGAGGCAAACGGGGTCGCGGCGACGGAAGGATGCAGGAGACTGTGAGGACGGTGGGGTGGCTCGGGGCAGCGAAGGCAGAGGTGTGCAAGGCGGCGGCTGGTCTCTGGAGGGGCTCGCCTCCTTGGGTCGACGAGGAGAGTGAGGAGGCTCAGGCGTGCGGCTGCAGGCGCGGTGGTTGGTCGGAGCGAGGTGGATCGAAGGGTATGCTGGTTTGGTGGTCTGGATCGGGAGGGGATCCCGAAGGGAAGATTTGGTTGGCGAAGGGACAAGCTCCCGAGGAACATGGGTGGCGGCGGCGGGAGGATTAGAGTTAGGCTAGGGTTAGACTGATTTGGTAGGTGGGTGGACTATATATATAGGAAAAGAGGGGAGTTTTTGAGTCATCTGATCACGATCGAACGGCTCCGGGAAAATAGGTTAGGAAGTCCAATAAATAAAACGAAGATATCTTACGGATGTTTGGGGATGATCCGAATGCAACGGTGATGACTGAGCGGGTTGGGTTCGGGGGATTTCGGACGCGGACAAGAGGGGGTCTGTGCGCTGTGCAGAGGAACACAGCGATCGCGTGCAAGTGGGTGGTTGATCTCAGAATGATCGACGAAGACAAGCGGTCTGACAAATGGTCAAAAGAGACAAAGAGAGAATCGGCAACTACGAACAGATGCAAGTTTTAAAAACAATGACAGCAACGAGTGCCGATGCAATGCAAATGATGCGATGATGAAATGCATGACATGAACAAAATGCAAAACAAAACACAAAACCCAACCACGAAGGAAATAAAAATAACACATCTCCGGAAAAGGCAAGAGTTGGAGTTACGAATATGGAAAGTTGTATCCGGGGTGTTACAACACTCCACCACTACGAGAGGATCTCGTCCCGAGATCTAGGATGGCACCGGAGGAAAAAGGAAGAGGACGAGAATAGGTAAAACTAAGTTGCTTCTTTGACGAACGAGTGAAACCACGAACCTTGAGAGGTTGAGCAATTTAAAAGAAAGAGTACAACAGAGATGAACGAGATTGCAAACAATCCGGTAGAAAAGAGGAACAAGGAGTATTACGAGAATTTGAAGTTTGCAAAGACATGAATCAATAGTTTAATGGACAAGATAGAATTCGAAACCACTCCGGTTAAAACAAGATGAGAGAGGAAGAATGATATAATTTGGGCAGCACTCCGACTGTAAATGGAAGGAGTTGAGCATGAACTTGACAAATGAGAGGATACTTGATGAAATCAACAACACACTCGCAATGGGTAAGAGGATTTCAGACAGACTCAAAGTTGAAAAGAGAGGCAAAACTTGATAAGATGAAAGAACTTGAATGAGAACACAACACTCCGGCTAAACGAATAAGCAAGGAAAATAACATGATCTTGACAAAAGAAGATAATTGGTAGAAAAGGGCAACATCACAAAGCCTCCGGAACGAAAGAATAGAAGCTAGACCGTTGGGATAAAGGGACGGAGAAGAAAATGACAACTTCTACCACAATTTAATTTGGAAGGCATCCTTGCAAAGAAGAATTTGACGGAGTTGTTGGAAAAACAAACGCCGAAAAGAATAAGCTTGTAGTGGGCTTACGGAAACATCTCAAGACTATGAGGTGACAACCCGCCATTAACAGAAACAATTGATTGGTTGAGATAAGTGAAGATAAGAGAAACTTCTTCACCGAGATGAGAAGGAGAAAATTGGATCATAGATATGCACCACAAATAGCAACATTCCTTAGGGAAGGCTTTAGGTGAAATATGACCCAAGATAACTCCAACAAAAGATTGATTGGTTGAAAAGGTCTCTTGAACGAAGAGAAAATGATGGATTTAAATATCTCATTCTTAACAATTTGCGAATCATGAAACATGAACAAGATATTCCCAAGACAGATCGTAAATGCTTTGGTTCTTATGAATATACCGTCATGTCTTTCGCCTTGTCAATGCTCCTCCAACTTTCTCTGATGATGAACTTCATATTCAACCCCTACACCAATGAATTCGCCTTGGTATATCTTGATGATATTTTGGTCTTCCAAGAATAAGAAGGATCATATTTGCGATTGGTGCTAGACAAGCTCAGAGAGTACCAATTTATGTAAGTTCTCCAAATGTGAATTCTGGCTTGATGAAGTGCTTTATCTGGTCATCATCTCTGCCAAGGGCATCGCTGTTGATCCCGAGAAGGTGTCCGCATTGTGAATTGGGAACCTCTCGTAATGTCAAGCCGCAGCTTTCTTGGTCTTGCAAGCTATTGTCAAGGTCTGATAATCTCCAAGATTGCAAAGCCTCTTTCCAACCTCCTCCGTAAGCATGTGAAGTATGTCCTCTCCCGAGTGTGACGTTGCTTTCAATACTCAAAGAGAAACTCGTCAGCCTCCTGCTCGACTCTCCCGATGAATCCAAGCCATATGAAGTTTTCGTGATGCTTCTCTTCAAGGTCTTGCTGTGTTAATGCAAGAGAAGAGAGTTGTGGCTTATACCTCTCGCCAGCTTGAAGCCTAACGAGAAGAACTACCCCACTCACGATCTTGAGTTACGGCAGCTTGTCCATGCATTGATAACGTGGAGACATCTCTTGCTGGAAGGAAAGTGGACATTTTCACCGATCACAAGAGTCTCAAGTACATCTTCACTCAGCCCAACCTCAACCTCAGTGCACTCGATGTCAAAATGATTCAAGAGTACAACCCAAGTATTGAGTATACTCCGCAAAGCCAATGTCATTGCAGACGCTTTGAGGAAAGCTTAATCGCAGCCTAATCCTCAAGCCCTTTCACCGGATCTCGTGAATCTTTCCGAAGTGAATCTTCGTTGTTCCTCAAGGCTTTGCCAACCTCATAGTCTCTCCTACTTTGGAAGATCAGATTCGGAGGCTCAACTTGATACCATGGTGAAGAAAGTGAAACGTGGTATTGACAAGGGCATTTCCAAGTACAAGTGCTTCCATGTTGATGACAAAGACACTCTTTTTGAGGACCGGATTGTGGTTCCTAAGGGTGATCTCGGAAAAGTCATTATGAACGAGGCTCACAATTCGCTTCTATCCATTCATCCCGAAGTACGAAGATGTACCATGACCTCAAGCAGTCATATTGGTGGACTCAATGAAGCGAGAAATTGCTCAATTCGTGAATGAATGTGATGTCCGCAGAAGAGTGAAAGTAACACCAAAGACCAGCTGGTCTCTTCAACCTCTTGCTATTCCCGAATGGAAGTTTGATCACATTGAAATGGACTTCGGATCGGCTTTCCAAAGTCCAAGCGGAAATGATGCTATCTTCGTTGTCATTGACAAGCTTACTAAAGTGGCTCATTTTCTTCCTATCAAAGAATCCATCATCGCAGCTCGGGCCAAGTGAGCTATACACCTCCGTGATTGTCTCTTGCACGGCATTCCACAAGTGATCTCTTCTGACTGTGGCAGCATCTTTACCTCCAAGTTTTGGGATTCTTTCCAAGGCCATGGGCACCAACATTCGCTTTCAAAGACAGCTTTCCATCCTCAAACAAGTGGCCAAGTCGAGTAGTAAATCAAATTTTGAAGATATGCTCGGCTTTTTCCATTTCTATGAAGTGGGAAGATTGTCTTCTTATGCCGAAGTTCTCTTACAACAACAGCTTCCAAGCTTAGTTCTGCAAGGCCCCATTTGAAATTTTCTATGGCGTAAAGTGCCGCATTCTCTCAATTGGTCTCGAGATGTGAACGCCTTCTTGGCAATGACTTGATCACGTATGCAAGAAATGTGCCAAGTCATTCGTGAGAATTCAAAGCCGTTAATCGCGCCAGAAGAGCTATTATGATGATAAGCACCGTGATGTGATTTTTGAAATCGGAGACCATGTCTACCTCCGCCTCTCCAATGAAAGGTACGCGCCGGTATCAAAGGAAGCTTGCCCTAGATACGTGGGTCCTTTCAAGATCATTGGGAAAAGAGGCGATCTCGCCTATCAACTTGAGCTTCCATCCAACTTTGCAAATGTGCACGATGTGTTTCACGTGTCACAGCTTTTCGTGCTTCAAGACTCTCGAACGCACTATCAACTTCAAGAGATTGACCTTCAAGAAGATCTCTTATCATGAGCACCTGCCTTATTCTTGAAGAAACCGAGCGCAAGACTCGCAACAAGTCAATCAAATTCTCAAAGTGAAGTGGTCACACCATTCGACCGAGAAGCTACCCGGGAGCATGAGGATCACCTCCGCTCGGTATCCGAGTTCTTTTCATCCCAGATCTGGACGAGATCCTCAGTGGTGGAGTGTTGTAACACCGGATGTAAACTTTTTGGGCAATATATCAATTTGACCTCATCCAATTCTTGTGGGTTTTGTCATGCTTGGCCTTTGGTTTGGTTATGTTGGGTTTTTTCTTGTTTTGCTCCTTTTGCCATATTGCATTTGTGCTCTTGTCATATTGCTTTCCCTTATCATCATGTGATTGTGGTGTTCCTTGCATGTCATGTGGTTGTGGTTTTCCTTGCATGTCATGTGGTTGCATGTGCCATTCCTATTTGCATTACCATCTCCTCCTTCCTCTACTTCTTTTCTTTCCAAGTGCCATATTTTTCCCTCTCTCAATTAATGTTCATCTTCTCCCTAAATCTTGCTTTTGCTCTAAACTCTCCCTGCCTAATATCTCCTCATTTGAAGTTGTTATGGTTAGGTTCAAAATGGCACAAGTTTGAAATATTTCCAAACTTGCATTATTTTTCTACTCTCAAAAATGTCCACTACAATTTAGTTAAATAGTGGAGAATTCCAGAGTGGGGATTTCCTTTCACTCAAACTCTTTTCTTTTTCTTTTCAGATTTCTCTCCCTTGAATTTTTAAAAGGAAAAGAAAAGAGAGAGCAAGCAAGAAGAGTGGCAGCCCAGCCTAACTCCTCCACCGGCTCCGGCCATCCCGAGCCGCCTGGGCTTCTCAGCAAGAGCGAGAGAGAGCGCCACCAGCAGACTTTTTCCTCTCGCCACAAGACCATCCGCTTCTTACCCTCACTGGATCTCGGCCCACGCGGATCGCTGGCCTGCTGGCACGGCATCGCACCCACCTTTCCTTCTCGCCACGCCATACCCGACACGGGAGCGTGAGTCATTGCCGCTTCTAGCCCCTCTTATCCTCACAATCGAGCCCTAGGGTTCCTCTCCTCCACGCCAAAGGAAACCGCTGTCGCCGCCCGCCGTCTCGAAGCGATCGGGAGCGCTGCTCGCTGCTGCGCGCGGCCCGCCACCACGACCCGGGCGGTTCTTGTCCATCTCTTCCTCGTCGCTGCCCATGACGCCGACCACGGGGCCCGAGCGCCAAGTTCGCCGACGCCTGCTCGGTCTTCGGTCGATTCCCGGCGAATTCAGAGCACGATCTCGTCAGCTGCCAGCCCGCTCGCCGCCGATTCCTTGTCCTAGGGAGGAGGTATACCCACATCCTCGCCTCCTTCTTGTCGCCGCTAGTTCTCCAGAGAGTAGGCTGCCGCCCGGTCTGTCGCTACCGTGCTCGTAGTAGTGGGGTTCAGGTTGTTTTGGCCAGCCAGATGCCACGATTCTCGGCTTGCCCCTTCTTGTTCTGCGGGTGCCCTGCAGGTGAGGGCAGAACGAGGGCGCAGAGCCTGCCTCCCGGGCATCGCCGGTGTTCCTCTCTTCTAGATCAGCCCAAGTTTAGGTCAAGTAGCGTGTCTCGATCTCACCAATCTCTACCCTAGCCGAGCTGGTTGACTCGCCACCATGGGCGCACTGGTTCAACCCCGCGCCTACTCCCCTTTTTATTTTTCTGTTTCTTTCGCTTGCCTCCTCTGCCTTCAAAGAGGTAGAGGCCGAGGCCTCCTCTGGCCACCAAGACCAGCCTGGCAGTAGCAGGCGATTCCACCGGGAGACCCTGGTTCAATCCTCGAGGCTGTTTTCCCCTTTAAACCCCTTGCCACTGCTCTATGAGACAAGAGGCTACCGTCATCCTTCCAAATGCATATTTTTTTCCCACGCTTCCATTTCCATTTCTTTGTCTCTTTTTTTAGGCAAGTCCAAATCGATATTTCAAACTGAAATTGCCAATTCTCACAACTTCCATATTAGGCAGGTTTTAACTTAATGATTTTGTGATGATTTTCATCGCAACCCTAACATATTATATATTTGGGTAGAAAAATCCCACCAACTCAAAATAGTTTTGCATTTGAGCAAGTTTGTGATCATGTCTTTTTGCATCATGGTTATGTGTTGTCTTTCATGGGCATATTTATTTGAATCTTGCTATGAGGTAGTTTGCACACATGCATGGCTTTGTTCCTCATGTGTTATCGTAGGTTTTCACCATTCTTGTTTTGCCCGTCATATCCAACCTGCGCATCCGCTTCCTCGGTGATTCTATATCAATTTCACCAAATCATCTCATCTTTCCGATGGCATGCTTGGCTTGCCAAGATGATGCCCGGTTTTCCATTTACCTTCCTGAGCGCATATACGCTTTGCATATCCCATCTTGCATATCATGTCATGTTTTGCATCATGTTGATTGTGCCTTGCACCGTGATTGTGGCTTTTGTTTGTGTTGTTGCTTTGGGTAGAGCCGGAGACAGTACGGAACGAGGAACCTGTTGAGAACGCTGAGGATCAAGCTGACAACTCCGAGAACATTGCGCAAGATGATCATACCGAAATCACTTATCTTTGCTATGCTAGTTGCTCGCTTCTTTGCTATGCCTATGCTGCGATGCCTACCACTTGCTATATCATGCCACCCATATTGCCATGTCACTCTAACCATCCTTTCCTAGCAAACCGCTGATTGGCATACACGCTTCGCTCAACCCTCTTATAGCGTTGTTAGTTGCAGTGAAGCTGAGGTTTGTTCCTTGTTGAACACGGAGATGTTGTTCTCTTGGAACATGTTTACTTGTTGGGGTTATCACAATATATATATCTCGCTATAATTTAACACATCTATATACTTGGTAAAGGGTGAAGGCTCGGCCTTATGCCCGTGTTTTGTTCCACTCTTGCCACCCTAGTTTCCGGCCATACCGGTGTTATGTTCCTTGATTTTATGCCTTACACGGTTAAGATTTAGGACCCCTTGACAGTCTTTGAATAAGACTCTCCAAAGAAGGCCCAACTTTTTTTACCTTTGCCACCTAAGCCTTTTCCCTGGTTTTCGCCCGAGGGTCATCTTATTTTAAACCCCGCCATGCTCCTTCGAAAGCGTTGGTCCAAACTAGAGCACCGTAAGGGACCATTCTTGGCAACATGGATTACGGTTCCTCAGACGCTTCGCTTATCCTGTGTGCCTCGAGAACGAGATATGTGCAGCTCCTATCGGGATTTGCTTCAAGACAAATGGGTGGTCTTGCTGGTCTTGTTTTATTGCCGAAATGTCTTGTAGTGGTGGACTATATATAGGAAAAGAGGGAGTTTTGAGTCATCGATCACGATCGAGCGGCTCCGGAAAATAGGTTAGGAAGTCCAATAAATAAAACGAAGATATCTTACGGATGTTTGGGGATGATCCGAATGCAGCGGTGATGACCGAGCGGGTTGGGTTCGGGGATTTGAGACGCGACAAGAGAAGTGCATGTAAGGCCAGTGAGGAACACAGCGATCAAGGTGCAAGTGGGTGGTTGATCTCGAGCGATCAACGAAGACAAGCGGTCTGACAAATGGTCAAAAGAGACAAAGAGAGAATCGGCAACTACGAACGGATGCAAGTTTTAAAAACAATGACAGCAACGAGTGCCGATGCAATGCAAATGATGCGATGATGAAATGCATGACATGAACAAAATGCAAAACAAAACACAAAACCCAACCACGAAGGAAATAAAAATAACACATCTCCGGAAAAGGCAAGAGTTGGAGTTACGAATATGGAAAGTTGTATCCGGGGTGTTACAAAATTCAAAACCTCCAAATATAATCGATGGAATTTTTCCAATAGAGTTGATACTATAAACTTGAGGTTGTTTCCTCGGAAAATGTACCGTATGCTCATTACCATTAACATGAAAAGTGACATTGCCTTTGTTGCAATCAAAGACAGCCCCTGCAGTATTAAGGAAAGGTCTTCCAAGAATAATAGACATACTATCATCCTCGGGAATATCAAGAATAACAAAGTCCGTTAAAATAGTAACGTTTGCAACCACAACAGGCACATCCTCACAAATACCGACATGTATAGCAGTTGATTTATCAGCTATTTGCAAAGATATTTCAATAGGTGTCAACTTATTCAAGTCAAGTCTACGATATAAAGAGAGAGGCATAACACTAACACCAGCTCCGAGATCACATAAAGCAGTTTTAACATAATTTCTCTTAATGGAGCATGGTATAGTAGGTACTCCTGGATCTCCAAGTTTCTTTGGTATTCCACCCATAAAAGTATAATTAGCAAGCATGGTGGAAATTTCAGCTTCCGGTATCTTTCTTCTATTTGTAATGATATCCTTCATATACTTAGCATAAGGATTTGTTTTGAGCACATCAGTCAATCGCATACGCAAAAAGATGAGTCTAATCATTTCAACAAAGCGCTCAAAATCCTCATCATCCTTTTTCTTGGATGGTTTCGGAGGAAAAGGCATGGGTTTCTGAACCCATGGTTCCCTTTCTTTACCATGTTTCCTAGCAATGAAGTCTCTTTTATCATAACGTCGATTCTTTGATTGTGGGTTATCAAGATCAACAACAGGTTCAACTTCTAAATCATTATCATTACTAGGTTGAGCATCATCATTAACATTTTCACTAGGTTCATGTTCATTACCTGATTGTGTTTCAGCATCAGACATAGAGATATCATTTGGATTCTCAGGTGGTTCAGCAATAGGTTCACTAGAAGTTTGCAAAGTCCTATCATTTTCTTTTCTTCCTTTTAGAAGAACTAGGTACATCAATATTATTTCTCCGAGAATCTTGCTCGATTCTCTTAGGGTGTATAAGGATACAAAGGTTCTGAGTCATTCTACCAGTTCTAGTAGCCACTCTAACAGCATAATCATTTTCTTACTATTCATTTCATCAAGCACTTCTTTACGAGCTTTAAGTACTTGTTCTACTTCAGTGGTAACCATATAAGCATGTTTGCTAAAAGTTTAAGTTCACCTCTAATATTAGCCATATAATCACCCAAGCGTTTAATCATATAAGCATCTTGTTTTAGTTGTCTACCAAAATAAGCATTGAAGTCGCCTTGCTTAAACATAAAGTTATCAAACTCATCCAAGCACCGACTAGCAATTTTAGTAGGAGGACTTCAGCTTTATCATATCTATAGAGAGAATTTACCTTTACTACCGTGTCGGGATATCGGGATCGGGAGGTTCTTGATGAATAAAGAATTGAGATCATATACTTCTTCAACAGTGTGTAAATTAAGACCATGTATTTCTTCAATAGGAGGTAAATTCTTAACATATTCAGCTTTAATACCTTTTTCTTTCATAGATTTCTTCGCCTCTTGCATATCTTCGGGACTGAGAAATAGAACACCTCTCTTCTTCGGAGTTGGTTTAGGAATAGGCTCAGCAATTGGAGCAGGAGCTAGCTCAGGAGGTGGCTCAGGAGCTGGCTCGGGAGGTGCCCAATTATTTTCATTTGTCAACATATTATTCAATAGAATTTCAGCTTCATCCGGTGTTCTTTCCCTGAAAAGAGAACCAGCACAACTATCCAGGTAATCTCTGGAAGCATCGATTAGTCCATTATAAAAGATATCAAGTATTTCAGGTTTCTTAAGAGGATGATCAGCAAAGCATTAAGTAACTTGAAGCCTCCCCAAGCTTGTGGGAGACTCTCTTCTTTAATTTGCACGGTTGTATATTTCCCTCAAAGCAGCTTGTTTCTTATGAGCAGGGAAATATTTAGCAGAGAAGTAATAAATCATATCCTGGGGACTACGTACACAACCAGGATCAAGAGAATTAAACCATATCTTAGCATCACCCTTTAATGAGAACGGAAATATTTTGAGTATATAAAAGTAGCGCGATCTCTCATCATTAGTAAACAGGGCAGCTATATCATTTAACTTGGTAAGATGTGCCACAACAGTTTCAGATTCATAGCCATAAAAAGGATCAGATTCGACCAAAGTAATTATATCTAGATCAACGGAAAATTCATAATCCTTATCGGGAACACAAATAGGTGAAGTAGCAAAAGCAGGGTCGGGTTTCATTCTGTCTCTAAGAGATTCTTTGTTCCATTTAACTAGCAGCCTCTTAAGTTCATATCTATCTTTACAAGCAAAAATAGCTGCAGAAGATTCCATATCAAAAACATAACCCTCAGGAATAACAGGCATATTTTCATCATCACTTTCATCATCGTATTCAGATTCAATAACTTCTTTCTCTCCAACCCTAGCAATTTGTTCATCTAGAAATTCACCAAGGGGCACAGTAGTATCAAGCATAGAAGTAGTTTCATCATAAGTATCATGCATAGCAGAAGTGGCATCATCAATAACATGCGACATATCGGATCGAATAGCAGAAGCAGGTTTAGGTGTCGCTAGCTTACTCATAACAGAAGGTGAATCAAGTGCAGAGCTAGATGGCAGTTCATTACCTCCCCTCGTAGTTGAGGGATAAATTGTTGTCTTAGCGTCTTTCAAATTCTTCATAGTGTCCAGCAGGTATAAATCCCAAGTGACTCAAAGAATAGAGCTATGCTCCCCAGCAACGGCGCCAGAAAAAGGTCTTGATAACCCACAAGTATAGGGGATCGCAATAGTTTTCGAGGGTAGAGTATTCAACCCAAATTTATTGATTCGACACAAGGGGAGTCAAAGAATATTCTCAAGTATTAGCAGCTGAGTTGTCAATTCAACCACACCTGGAAAGTTAGTATCTGCAGCAAAGTGTTTAGTAGCAAAGTAATATGATAGTCTTTGTAACGGTAGCAAAAGTAAAGACAGAAAAGTAATATTTTGGTATTTTGTAGTGATTATATGATAGCAACGGAAAAGTAAATAAGCGTAAACCAGTATATGGAAAGCTCGAGGCACGGATCGATGATGGATAATTATGTCGGATGCGGTTCGTCATATAACGATCATAACATAGGGTGACACAGAACTAGCTCCAATTCATCAATGTAATGTAGGCATGTATTCCGAATATAGTCATACGTGCTTATGGAAAAGAACTTGCATGACATCTTTTGTCCTACCCTCCCGTGGCAGCGGGGTCCTATTGGAAACTAAGGGATATTTAGGCCTCCTTTTAATAGAGAACCAGAACAAAGCATTAGCACATAGTGAATACATGAACTCCTCAAACTATGGTCATCACCGAGAAGTATCCCGATTATTGTCACTTCGGGGTTGTCGGATCATAACACATAATAGGTGACTATAGACTTGCAAGATAGGATCAATGTAACACCCTGGATGTAAACTTCCCCTTTTTGGGCAATATATCAATTTGACCTCATCCAATTCTTGTGGGTTTTGTCATGCTTGGCCTCTTTGGTTTGGTTATGTTGGGTTTTCTTTTTCTTGTTTTGCTCCTTTTGCCATATTGCATTTGTGCCTCTTGTCATATTGCTTTCCCTTCTTATCATGTGATTGTGGTGTTCCCTTGCATGTCATGTGGTTGTGGTTTTCCCTTGCATGTCATGTGGTTGCATGTGCCATTCCTATTTGCATTACCATCTCCTCCTTCCCTCTACTTCTTTCTTTTCCAAGTGCCATATTTTTCCCTCTCTCAATTAATGTTCATCTTCTCCCTGCAAATCTTGCTTTTGCTCTAAACCTCTCTGCCCTAATATCTCCTCATTTGAAGTTGTTATGGTTAGGTTCAAAAATGGCACAAGTTTGAAATATTTCCAAACTTGCATTATTTTTCTACCTCTAAAAATGTCCACTACAATTTAGTTAAATAGTGGAGAATTCCAGGAGTGTGGGGATATTTTCCTTTCACTCAAACTCTTTTCTTTTCTTTACACTTTCTTTTCTCTCCCTTTTGAATTTTTAAAAGGAAAAGAAAAGAGAGAGCAGCAGCAGCAGTGGCAGCCCAGCTAACCTCTCCACATGGGCTCCGGTCACTCCGAGCCGCCCAGATTCCTCTCAGCCCAAGAAGAGAGCGCTTGCCAGCCGCACCTTTTCCTCTCTCCTTTGGCGCACCCATCGCCGCTCTTACCCCGCTGGATCCCGTCCCACGTGGGCGCTCGGCCCTTTGGCAGCGTCGTGCGTGCATCGCACCCACCTTTCCCTTTCCTCTCGCTAGCGCCATGGGGACCCCGAGCACGGGGAGCGTGAGCTCGCCCCGTCGCCCTAGCCCCCTTCTTATCCCCCTCCGCGTCAAATCGAGCCCTAGGGTTCCCCTCTCCCTCTCGCCGCCGCCTCCAGGTAAGGAAACCGCCAAGTTCGCCGCCCGCTTTCGTTCCGGCGCATCTCTGAAGCGCGGCCTCGTCGCCGCGCGCTCTCCGCCACCACGACCCGCGGCCTTGTCCATCTCCTTCCTCGTCGTCATCTTCGTCCCACGACGTCGACTACGGGGGCCCGGAGCGCCAAGTTCGTCGACGCCTCTGTTCGGTCTTCTTCTCGGTCAGGATTCCCGGCGAAATTCAGAGCACGATCTCGTCGCCGTCAGCCCGTCTCCGTCGCCGATTCCTTGTCCTAGGGTAAGGAGGTATACCCCACATCCTCCCTGCTCCTTCTTGTCGTCGCTAGTTCTCCGTAGAGTAGGCGCCGCCCGTGTCTTTGTCGCGCTCGGCGTGCTCCGCGTGCTTTCGTAGTAGTGGGGTTCAGGTTGTTTTGGCCGCGTAGATGCCACGATTCCTTCTCGGCTTGCCCTTCTTGTTCTGTGGTGCCTCTCGTGCGCTGCTTGAACGAGCGCGCAGAGCCCCTACCTCCGTCGTTGCCTCGCCGGCATCGTTGGTGTTCCTCTCTGTTCTTAGATCAGCCTGTAAGTTTAGGTCAAGTAGCGGTTCCCTGATCCCACCGAATCCCTACCCTAGCCGAGCTGGTTGACTCCAGCTCTCTCACCATGGCGACACAGGTTCGAACCCCAGCGCGCCACTCCCCCTTTTATTTTTCTGTTTCGCTTTCCTCCCAAGGTCGTCTCCTCTGCAGCAGAGTAGTAGAGGGCCGAGGCCCTTCCTCTGTCGATCGCCGCACAGACCAGCCTGGTAGCAGGGCAGGATTCCACCGGGAGACCCGGGTTGAATCCCCGAGGCTGTTTTCCCCCCTTTTAAACCCCTTGCCACTGCTCTATGACAAGAGGGCGATCTGTCATCCTCTCAGCGCCTCCCCCAAATGCATATTTTTCTTTTCCCCCACGTTTCCATTTCAGCCTTGTCTCTTTTCTGTTTTAGGCAAGTCCAAATCTGGACATTTCAAATCTGAAATTGCCAATTCTGTCAACTTCCATATTAGGCAGGTTTTAACTTAATGATTTTGTGATGATTTCTCTCGCAACCCTAACATATTATATATGTTTTTGGGTAGAAAATCCCACCAACTCAGTGGTGGCAATAGTTTTTGCATTTGAGCAAGTTTGTGATCATGTCTTTTGCATCATGGTTATGTGTTGTCTTTCATGGGCATATTTATTTGAATCTTGCTATGAGGTAGTTTGCACACATGCATGGCTTTGTTCCTCATGCTGTTATCGTAGGTTTCTCACCATTCTTGTTTTGCCGTCATATCCAACCCGTGCATCCGTTTCCGGTGATCTCTATATCAATTTCTACCAAATCATCTCATCTTTCCGATGGCATGCTTGGCTTGCCAAGATGATGCCTGGTTTTCCATTTACCTTCCGGAGCCTTTACGCTTTGCATATCCCATCTTGCATATCATGTCATGTTTTGCATCATGTTGATTGTGCCTTGCACCGTGATTTATTGTGGCTCTTTGTTTGTGTTGTTGCTTTGGGTAGAGCCGAGGCGAGTGCGTGAGCGAGGAACCTGTTGAGAACGTTTTAGGATCAAGCTTTCGACAACTCGAGAACATTGCGAGCAAGATGATCATACCCTCGAAATCACTTCTATCTTTGCTATGCTAGTTGCTCGCTCTTTTGCTATGCCTATGCTGTGATGCCTACCACTTGCTATATCATGCCACCCATATTGCCATGTCAGCTCTAACCATCCTTTCCTAGCAAACCGTTGATTGGCTATGTTACCGCTTCGCTCAGCCCTCTTATAGCGTTGTTAGTTGCAGGTGAAGCTGAGGTTTGTTCCTTGTTGGAACACGGAGATGTTGTTCCTCTTTGGAACATGTTTACTTGTTGGGGTTATCACAATATATATATCTGCTATAATTTAACACATCTATATACTTGGTAAAGGGTGGAAGGCTCGGCCTTATGCCTGGTGTTTTGTTCCACTCTTGCCACCCTAGTTTCCGTCATACCGGTGTTATGTTCCTTGATTTTGCGTTCCTTACACGGTTGGGTGATTTATGGGACCCCCTTGACAGTTCGCTTTGAATAAGACTCCTCCAGCAAGGCCCAACTTTGGTTTTACCTTTTGCCACCTAAGCCTTTTCCCCCGGGTTTTCGCGAGCCCGAGGGTCATCTTATTTTAAACCCCGGGCGGTGCTCCTTCGAGCGTTGGTCCAAACTAGAGCACCGTCTGGGACCATTCCTTGGCAACATGGATTACGTCGGTTCTCAGACGCTTCGCTTATCCGGTGTGCCACGAGAACGAGATATGTGCAACTCCTATCGGGATTTGTCGGCACACCGGGTGGTCTTGCTGGTCTTGTTTTATTGTCTGTCGAAATGTCTTGTAGTCCGGATTCGAGATTGATCGGGTCTTCCCGGTAGAAGGAATAATCCTTCGTTGACCGTGAGAGCTTATAATGGGCTAAGTTGGGACACCCTGCAGGTAATATCTTTCAAAGCCGTGCCGCGGTTATGAGGCAGATGGGAATTTGTTAATGTCCGGTTGTAGATAACCCAAAGTTGACCTCAAATAAAATACACATCAACAAGTGTGTAACCGTGATGGTCTCTTCTCGTGAGTCCGGAAGTGAACACGGTGTTGGAGTTATGTCTGACGTAAGTAGTTCAGGATCACTTCTTGATCACTATTAGTTTCACGACCGTGCTTTGCTTCTCTTCTCGCTCTCTTTTGCGAAGTAGCCACCATATATGCTAGTCGCTTGCTGCAGCTCCACTTTACTACTATGTCCTCCCTAAAGCTTAAATAGTCTTGATCTCGCGGGTGTGAGATTGCTGAGTCCCCGTGACTCACAGATACTTCCAACACAGTTGCGAGTTCCGATGAGGCGGTCAGATGATTCCACCGAGCTCAAGTGGGAGTTCGACGAGGCGTGGTCGTTACTATGTGTCGTTTCCAGATGATCAGTAGTGGTTCCCAGTTGGGACGATTCGGGGATCTGTGTTAGCAGTTGGGGTATCTTCTTTTATTTTGGTTCCGTAGTCGGACCTTGAGTGTACTCTGAATGATGTATGTTTAAATTATGTACTTGTGTGAAGTGGCGATCGTAAGCCAACTATGTTTCTCTTTCCTTAATTATTACATGGGTTGTGTGAAGATTACCTCACTTGCGACATTGCTTTCAATGCGGTTATGCCTCTAAGTCGTGCCTCGACACGTGGGAGATATAGCCGCGTCGGGGCGATACAAGTTGGTAATCGAGCCTTCCCGACTTAGAGCCCCCTACTTGATTGTTTGTCGCGTTGTTGAGTCTAGAATGGAAAATGTTTTGAGTCTTAGGATTTTATATATCGGAGTAGGATTCTTTTACTTCCCGGTCCTTCGTCGCTCTGTGAGGTATCCCGTAGAGTTTTGACTCTTCTCTTCTCAAATTTCACTAAAAATTTTTTAGGATCACGTGGGTATCTTGGAATCGTTCCGATGGTTTTGTGACGAGAACATTGTTCTTGGTGCCTCGACATTTAGGGGTTGTGGCGGTGTCCCGGGAGTTGAGCTCCGAGGTGTTGTCGTCACAATTTTATCGTTGCGATTCGGAATACCGAGTTTTTGCCGACATCGAAATCTCTTTTGTGCGCTTGTTGGTGAGATAACCTCGATAGCCCGATCTTGTGGCGAAAAGGGAGTATTGCCATGACTTGTATAACGGATGTTTTTCAAGGTCGAGGTACATGATTTCGAGGATTTCTTGGTTATGTGTTGACGGATGGATACAAATGGATCTAGGTATTGTTAGTTTGGGTGATATATTTTGTGTCCCTGTATCCCCAACACCAGATTGCATAACCGAAAGTTTCGGGAGTTTATAGGTGGGAATTCTAGTAGCTTACGGGATATTCTTTCCGACGGATGTATGATTTGAGATTGGGGTTCAACGTCTAGTGGTCCGCCCATTCACGGTCGATTCTACGATGGTCGCGAGGCGTCTTAAAGAATCCTTGGCTATGCTGATTCGGGGCGTCTTGTTAGTCATTCGTGACGTCCGCTATACGTCGTGTCCGTGTGGGCCCCACCACGAACACTTTGGGCGAAATCTCTATCATGTGTTTGTTCCGGCTCATTCTAGAAGCCAACCTTTTGTTTTCAATTGTGATATTCGAATTGTTTTCTCAGACAGATGTTGTTTCCATATCTTTATCTAAGTGGCTTCTCACCTTAATGGACGTGTGATGACTAACTTTGGATTTCATTCGTTCATTCTTGTTCGAATGTTTATTGTGAAGACTATATGTTGCAATTTCTATCCGTTGATTCTACTTATCAATTTGTCTATCAAAGGACTAACGGATGTCACCCTCTTCAGGATGGCTCCGCCAACGCGTCTGAATCCGGATCGCAATGATGGGGATCAGTCGAATCCTCCACCTCCACCTCCACCTCCGCCTCCAGAGGCCTGGCAAGCTATTATGGCAGCCACCAATGCCAATGCTCAGATGATTTTGCAGCTCTTGCAAGAACGCATCTCGGGCAAGGCAATCAAGGCAATCAAGGCAATCAAGGTCAAGGCAACAATCAGCCACACTTTGCTACTCTCAGTCAGTTTCTCGCTAATCAGCCGAAGTCTTTCAGTTTCTGTGTTGAGGCAACAGACGCTGATGATTGGTTAGTGGATATCTGCAAGCACTTTGACTGTAGCAATGTCAGACCTGAGGACTTTGTCAAGTTTGCATCGTTTCAACTCAAGGATCAAGCTGCTGAGTGGTTCCAGCAATACAGAGATTCCAGAGGAGGTCGTGTCATTACCTGGGATGAGTTCCGCCGTGATTTCCGAGCTCATCACATTCCGAAGAGTGTTGTTGAGAGCAAGCGTGAGGAGTTCCGCAATCTCAAGCAAGGCACCTTGTCTGTCTATCAATACAATATCCAGTTCGAAGCTCGCTTTCGTTTTGCTAAGCAAGATGTACACGATGAAAGGAGTATGATCTATCGCTTCGGGGTGGTGCGAGAGAAGATCTGCAATTATCTCTTGTGCTGTTTGAGCGATAAGTATGATGATTTCTACAACATGGCTCTCAAGCAAGAAGCGGCTCAACTCGAATGCGAGGCTTCTAAGAAGAGAATCGGGGATGCAGTTCGGTCCTCCTCGTCCTCTCAAGTGGCAGCCAAGCAGCAGAAGTTTTATCTGCCCCTCCTCCGTTCCGTCGGCCTTACCGTGAGAAGAACTCGGTGGCCGTGGATCTTCCACCCACCCAACCCAAGCTATCGTAACAAGTCTAATTCTCAAGCTCCAAGGTCAAGTGCTCCTTACCACCGTCCGCTCTCGAGGTCACTTGCAACAAGTGTCGCAGAAGGGTCACTATCTAACAAGTGCTTCAACCAGAGGCGTCTTCCGCCTCCTCCTCCTGTGAAATCTTCCAAGCAATGCGGTGGTCAAGCATAATCCAAAGTTTGCCAAGGTCAATATGATGAATGCAGCTCAAGCGGAGGATTCTTCCGATGTGATCATGGGTAATCTCTCGATTAATGATATTCTGCAAAAGTCTTATTTGATCTTGGTGCATCGCATTGTTTCATGTCGAGATCGTTCTTTGCAAAGAATGATTTTTCTTGGTCTTACTGGATAAACCTTTGGGTGTTATTTCTCGGCAAAGTCAATGAGAGCCAACTCAATAGTTCATGATGTTTCTATCAAGATGGGCGATTATAGATTTCTTTCCAAACCAATGGTTCTTGGTGACTCGGACATTGATCTTATTCTCGAATGGATGGCTTTATCAAGACAAAGCTCGGCTTGATTGTGCCGCCAGGAAATTCAATTGACTCATTCTTCTAATGATGTGATCATCTATGCCTCTCGTGATGAAACTATTGGTTGTTTTCTCTCAATGAGAAGGGCGAATTGAATGCCATCTCTCGATTCCATCGTTTGTGAGTACCAAGATGTCTTTCGGAAGAGCTTCCGGTATGCCTCCTCATCGGCGCTTGAGTTCGTTATCGATCTTGAGCCTGCATCTTTGAACCCGTTTGCAAGCGTCCATACAAGCTTGGACCTGATGAGCTGAAGGAATTGAAGAAGCAGCTCGATGAACAAGAGCGTCTGGGTTTGATCAGACCGAGTTCATCTCCTTGGGGTTGTGGTGTTCTTTTGTGCGGAAGAAGGATGGCACGGACCGACTTTGTGTCGATTACCGTCCATTGAATAAGAAGACAATCAAGAACAAGTATCCACTTCCCAACATCAATGAGCTTTTCGAGCAACTCAAGGGTGCTACGGTGTTCTCTAAGCTTGACCTTCGTATGGGGTATCATCAGATTCGCATTCGTGAACAAGATATTCCCAAGACAGCATTCGTAACAAGCTTTGGTTCTTATGAATATCTTGTCATGTCTTTCGCCTTGTCAATGCTCCTCCAACTTTCTCTCGGATGATGAACTTCATATTCAACCCCTACACCAATGAATTCGTCTTGGTATATCTTGATGATATTTTGGTCTTCTCCAAGAATAAGAAGGATCATGCCAAACATTTGCGATTGGTGCTAGACAAGCTCAGAGAGTACCAATTCTATGCGAAGTTCTCCAAATGTGAATTCTGGCTTGATGAAGTGCTTTATCTTGGTCATATCATCTCTGCCAAGGGCATCGCTGTTGATCCCGAGAAGGTGTCCGCAATTGTGAATTGGGAACCTCCTCAGAATGTCAAGCAGCTCCGCAGCTTTCTTGGTCTTGCAAGCTATTGTCGAAGGTTCGTTGATAACTTCTCCAAGATTGCAAAGCCTCTTTCCAACCTCCTCCAGAAGCATGTGAAGTATGTCTGGTCTCCCGAGTGTGACGTTGCTTTCAATACCCTCAAAGAGAAACTCGTCACAGCTCCCCTGCTCGACTCCTCTGATGAATCCAAGCCATATGAAGTTTTCTCGTGATGCTTCTCTTCAAGGTCTCGGTGCTGTGTTAATGCAAGAGAAGAGAGTTGTGGCTTATACCTCTCGCCAGATTGAAGCCCAACGAGAAGAACTACCCCACTCACGATCTTGAGTTGGCGGCGATTGTCCATGCATTGATAACGTGGAGACATCTCTTCTTGGGAAGGAAAGTGGACATTTTCACCGATCACAAGAGTCTCAAGTACATCTTCACTCAGCCCAACCTCAACCTCGAGTGCGGACTCGATGGGTCAAAATGATTCAAGAGTACAACCCAAGTATTGAGTATACTCCGGCAAAGCCAATGTCATTGCAGACGCTTTGAGCGGAAAGCTTCTGCAATGCCTAATCCTCAAGCCCTTTCACCGGATCTCTGTGAATCTTTCCGCAAGCTGAATCTTCAAGTTGTTCCTCAAGGCTTTCTTGCCAACCTCATAGTCTCTCCTACTTTGGAAGATCAGATTCGTGAGGCTCAACTTCGGATACCATGGTGAAGAAAGTGAAACGTGGTATTGACAAGGGCATTTCAAGTACAAGTGCTTCCATGTTGATGACAAAGACACTCTGTTCTTTGAGGACGGATTGTGGTTCCTAAGGGTGATCTCGAGAAAAGTCATTATGAGCGAGGCTCACAATTCGCTTCTATCCATTCATCCCGGAAGTACGAAGATGTACCATGACCTCAAGCAGTCATATTGGTGGACTCGAATGAAGCGAGAAATTGCTCAATTCGTGAATGAATGTGATGTCTGCGGAAGAGTGAAAGCAGAACACCAAAGACCAGCTGGTCTCCTTCAACCTCTTGCTATTCCTGAATGGAAGTTTGATCACATTGAAATGGACTTAGTGATCGGCTTTCCAAAGTCCAAGCGTGGAAATGATGCTATCTTCGTTGTCATTGACAAGCTTACTAAAGTGGCTCATTTTCTTCCTATCAAAGAATCCATCACTGCAGCTCGGTTGGCGAGCTATACACCTCGAGGATTGTCTCCTTGCACGGCATTCCACAAGTGATCTCTTGAACCGTGGCAGCATCTTTACCTCCAAGTTTTGGGATTCTTTCCGAAGGCCATGGGCACCAACATTCGTTTCAGCACAGCTTTCCATCCTCAAACAAGTGGCCAAGTCGGCGAGTAAATCAAATTCTTGAAGATATGCTCGGGGCTTGTGTCATTTCCTTCGGTATGAAGTGGGAAGATTGTCTTCCTTATGCCGAAGTTCTCTTACAACAACAGCTTCCAAGCGAGTTCGGCAAGGCCCCATTTGAAATTCTCTATGGCGAGAAGTGCCGTACTCCTCTCAATTAGTGCAGAGACAGGTGAACGCCAACTTCTTGGCAATGACTTGATCACGTAGCGGAAGAAATGTGCCAAGTCATTCGTGAGAATCTCAAAGCCGCGCAATCGCGCCGGAAGAGCTATTATGATGATAAGCACCGTGATGTGACTTTTGAAATCGGAGACCATGTCTACCTCGCGTCTCTCAATGAAAGGTACTCGCCGCCCGGTATCAAAGGAAGCTTGCCCCTAGATACGTGGGTCCTTTCAAGATCATTGGGAAAAGAGGCGATCTCGCCTATCAACGAGCTTCCATCCAACTTTGCAAATGTGCACGATGTGTTTCACGTGTCACAGCTTCGCAAGTGCTTCAAGACTCTGAACGCACTATCAACTTCAAGAGATTGACCTTCAAGAAGATCTCTCTTATCATGAGCACCCGTTGCTATTCTTGAAGAAACCGAGCGCAAGACTCGCAACAAGTCAATCAAATTCCCGAAAGTGAAGTGGTCACACCATTCCGACCGAGAAGCTACACAGGAGCATGAGGATCACCTCCGTTCGAGTATCCGGAGTTCTTTCACCCTAGATCTCGGGGCGAGATCCTCTTGTAGTGGTGGAGTGTTGTAACACCGGATGTAAACTTCCCTTTTGGGCAATATATCAATTTGACCTCATCCAATTCTTGTGGGTTTTGTCATGCTTGGCCTCTTTGGTTTGGTTATGTTGGGTTTTCTTTTCTTGTTTTGCTCCTTTTGCCATATTGCATTTGTGCCTCTTGTCATATTGCTTTCCTTCTTATCATGTGATTGTGGTGTTCCTTGCATGTCATGTGGTTGTGGTTTTCCCTTGCATGTCATGTGGTTGCATGTGCCATTCCTATTTGCATTACCATCTCCTCCTTCCCTCTACTTCTTTCTTTTCCAAGTGCCATATTTTTCCCTCTCTCAATTAATGTTCATCTTCTCCCTGCAAATCTTGCTTTTGCTCTAAACCTCTCTGCCCTAATATCTCCTCATTTGAAGTTGTTATGGTTAGGTTCAAAAATGGCACAAGTTTGAAATATTTCCAAACTTGCATTATTTTTCTACCTCTAAAAATGTCCACTACAATTTAGTTAAATAGTGGAGAATTCCAGGAGTGTGGGGATATTTTCCTTTCACTCAAACTCTTTTCTTTTCTTTCAGACTTTCTTTTCTCTCCTTTTGAATTTTTAAAAGGAAAAGAAAAGAGAGAGCAGCAGCAGCAGTGGCAGCCAGCTAACCTCTCCACTGGCTCCGGCCACCCGAGCCGCCCAGTTCCTCTCAGCCCTTGCAGCAGAGAGAGCGCCACCCCGCACCTTTTCCCTCTCCTGCCTTGGCACACCCATCGCCGCCTCTTACACTGGATCCCGTCCCACGTGGGCGCGTCGGCCCCTTTGGCAGCGTCGGCCAGCATCGCACCCACCTTTCCCTTTCCTCTCGCCAACCATGGGGACCCCGAGCACGGGAGCGTGAGTCGCCCGTCGCCTCTAGCCCCTTCTTATCCCCCTCCGCGTCAAATCGAGCCCTAGGGTTCCCTCTCCCTCTCGCCGCCGCCGGTAAGGAAACCGCCAAGTTCGCCGCCCTTTCGTTCCCGCATGATCTGGGAGCGGCCTCGCCGCCAGCGCTCTCTCCGCCACCACGACCAGCGGCCCTTGTCCATCTCCTTCCTCGTCGTCATCTTCGTCCCATGGCGTCGACTCTGGGGCCCGGCGCCAAGTTCGTCGACGCCTCTGTTCGGTCTTCTTCTCGGTCAGGATTCCCGGCGAGATTCAGAGCTCGATCTCGTCGCCGTCAGCCCGTCTCCGTCGCCGATTCTTTGTCCTAGGGTAAGGAGGTATAACCCCCATCCTCCCTGCTCCTTCTTGTCGTCGCTAGTTCTCCGTAGAGTAGGCGCCGGCCCGTGTCTTTGTCGCGCTCGGCGTGCTCCGGCGTGCTCGTAGTAGTTGGGTTCAGGGTTGTTTTGGTCGCGCGTAGATGCCACGATTCCTTCTCGGGCTTGCCCCTTCTTGTTCTGTGGTGCCTCTCGTGCGTAGCTGCAGTGAACGAGGGCGCAGAGCCCGCCTCCCGTTGCCTCGCCCGGCATCGTCGGTGTTCCTCTCTGTTCTTAGATCAGCCTGAAGTTTAGGTCAAGTAGCCAGTTCCTGTGATCTCACCGAATCCCTACCCTAGCCGAGCTGGTTGACTCCCCGCTCTCTCACCGCGGCGACCTGGGTTCGAACCCCAGGCGCGCCACTCCCCCTTTTTATTTTTCTGTTTTCGCTTTCCTCCGGTGCGTCTCCTCTGCAGCAGTAGTAGTAGAGGGCCGAGGCCCTTCCTCTGTCAGTCGCCGCCGCACCAGCCCAGTGGTAGCAGGGGCAGGATTCCACCGGGGAGACCCGGGTTCGAATCCCCCTGAGGCTGTTTTCTTCCCCCCTTTTTAAACCCCCTTTGCCACTGTCTCTATGACAGTAGGGCCAGTCTGTCATCCTCTCAGCGCCTCCCCCAAATGCATATTTTTTCTTTTCCCCCCACGTTTCCATTTCCAGCCTTGTCTCTTTTCTGTTTTAGGCAAGTCCAAATCTGGACATTTCAAATCTGAAATTGCCAATTCATCAACTTCCATATTAGGCAGGTTTTAACTTAATGATTTTGTGATGATTTCTCTATCGCAACCCTAACATATTATATATGTTTTGGGGTAGAAAATCCCACCAACTCAGTGGTGGCAATAGTTTTTGCATTTGAGCAAGTTTGTGATCATGTCTTTTTGCATCATGGTTATGTGTTGTCTTTCATGGGCATATTTATTTGAATCTTGCTATGAGGTAGTTTGCACACATGCATGGCTTTGTTCCTCATGCTGTTATCGTAGGTTTCTCACCATTCTTGTTTTGCCCGTCATATCCAACCCGTGCATCCGCTTTCCGGTGATCTCTATATCAATTTCTACCAAATCATCTCATCTTTCCGATGGCATGCTTGGCTTGCCAAGATGATGCCCGGTTTTCCATTTACCTTCGGGCGCATATCGCTTTGCATATCCCATCTTGCATATCATGTCATGTTTTGCATCATGTTGATTGTGCCTTGCACCGTGATTTATTGTGGCTCTTTGTTTGTGTTGTTGCTTTGGGTAGAGCCGGGAGACGAGTACGTGAACGAGGAACCTGTTGAGAACGTTTTCGAGGATCAAGCTTTCGACAACTCTGAGAACATTGCAGGCAAGATGATCATACCCTCGAAATCACTTCTATCTTTGCTATGCTAGTTGCTCGCTCTTTTGCTATGCCTATGCTGCGATGCCTACCACTTGCTATATCATGCCACCCATATTGCCATGTCAGCTCTAACCATCCTTTCCTAGCAAACCGTTGATTGGCTATGTTACCGCTTCGCTCAACCCTCTTATAGCGTTGTTAGTTGCAGGTGAAGCTGAGGTTTGTTCCTTGTTGGAACATGGAGATGTTGTTCCTCTTTGGAACATGTTTACTTGTTGGGGTTATCACAATATATATATCTGCTATAATTTAACACATCTATATACTTGGTAAAGGGTGGAAGGCTCGGCCTTATGCCCGGTGTTTTGTTCCACTCTTGCCACCCTAGTTTCCGTCATACGGTGTTATGTTCCTTGATTTTGCGTTCCTTACGGTTGGGTGATTTATGGGACCCCCTTGACGATTCGCTTTGAATAAGACTCCTCCAAAGAAGGCCCAACTTTGGTTTTACCTTTTGCCACCTAAGCCTTTTCCCCGGGTTTTCGCGAGCCGAGGGTCATCTTATTTTAAACCCCGGCCGTGCTCCTTCGACGTTGGTCCAAACTAGAGCACCGTCGGGACCATTCCTTGGCAACATGGATTACGTCGGTTCCTCAGACGCTTCGCTTATCCGGTGTGCCACGAGAACGAGATATGTGCAGCTCCTATCGGGATTTGTCGGCACAAATGGGTGGTCTTGCTGGTCTTGTTTTATTGCTGTCGAAATGTCTTGTAGTCCGGGATTCGAGATTGATCGGGTCTTCCGGTAGAAGGAATAATCCTTCGTTGACCGTGAGAGCTTATAATGGGCTAAGTTGGGACACCCTGCAGGTAATATCTTTCAAAGCCGTGCCCGCGGTTATGAGGCAGATGGGAATTTGTTAATGTCCGGTTGTAGATAACCCAAAGTTGACCTCAAATAAAATACACATCAACCGCGTGTGTAACCGTGATGGTCTCTTCTCGGCGGAGTCCGGGAAGTGAACACGGTGTTGGAGTTATGTCTGACGTAAGTAGTTCAGGATCACTTCTTGATCACTATTAGTTTCACGACCGTGCTTTGCTTCTCTTCTCGCTCTCTTTTGCGAAGTAGCCACCATATATGCTAGTCGCTTGCTGCAGCTCCACTTTACTACTATGTCCTCCCTAAAGCTTAAATAGTCTTGATCTCGCGGGTGTGAGATTGCTGAGTCCCCGTGACTCACAGATACTTCCAACACAGTTGCAGGTTCCGATGAGGCCAGTCAGATGATTCCACCGAGCTCAAGTGGGAGTTCGACGAGGAACGTGGTCGTTACTATGTGTCGTTTCCAGATGATCGATAGTGGTGCCCAGTTGGGACGATTCGGGATCTGTGTTAGCAGCTTGGGGTATCTTCTTTATTTTGGTTCCGTAGTCGGACCTTGAGTGTACTCTGAATGATGTATGTTTAAATTATGTCTTTGTGTGAAGTGGCATTGTAAGCCAACTATGTTTCTCTTTCCTTAATTATTACATGGGTTGTGTGAAGATTACCTCACTTGCGACATTGCTTTCAATGCGGTTATGCCTCTAAGTCGTGCCTCGACACGTGGGAGATATAGCCGCATCGGGGCGTTATAATCAAGAACTCACTTATATTCATGAAAACATAATAGGTTCAGATCTGAAATCATGGCACTCGTGCCCTAGTGACAAGCATTAAGCATAGCAAAGTCATAGCAACATCAATCTCGTAACATAATGGATACTAGGGATCAAACCGTAACAAAACTAACTCGATTACATGATAAATCTCATCCAACCCATCACCGTCCAGCAAGCCAACGATGGAATTCTTGGCGCGATGCGGCGGTGAGAATCATGAAATTGGTGATGGAGGATGGTTGATGATGACGACGGCGACGAATCCCCTCTCCGGAGCCCCGAACGGACTCAGATCAGCCCTCCGAGAGATTAGGGCTTAGCGGCGGCTCGATGTCGTAAAACGTGATGATTTCTTCTCTCTGATTTTTTCTCCCGAAAGCCAATATATAGAGTTGGAGTTGGCGTCGGAAGGTGTCGAGGGCCACGAGGTAGGGGCGCGCCCAAAGAGGGGGGCACGCCCACCCTCATGGACAGGTGTGGGCCCCTGGTCTTCATCTTTGGTGAGGATTT
>JAHIAM010004134.1:0-39349 GCA_021605205.1 Aegilops longissima | reverse complement strand
ACCGCTTCTTCAATTCCTGAAAACTGGCTTCACATTCCTCGTCCAAACATATTTGGCTTCCTTCTTCAACAGCTCACCATGGGTTTGGCAATCTTCGAAGTTCTCAATGAACCTCCGATAATATCCTCGCAAGTCCGAGAAAATCATGGATCTCCTCGATCGAGGTGGGTGACCGCCAATCGTGATCGACTCAACCTTGGCGGATCAACTGCTATTCCTTCTCCGAAATAACATGTCCGAGGAATCCAACTTCCTTCAACCAAAATTCACATTTGCTGAATTTGGCATACAAATTGATGTTCTCAAGCTTCTCAACTAGACGCAAATGTTCCTTATGCTCTTCCTCGCTCTTGGAGAATATCAATATGTCATCGATGAACACCACGACAAACTTGTCCAAGTACTCCATGAACACCTTGTTCATCAAATTCATGAAGTATGCAGGAGCATTAGTCAATCCAAATGACATGACGGTATACTCGTGATAAACCATACCGTGGTGAATGCTGTTTTGGGTATATCCTTTTCACTTAATTTTCAATTGATGATACCGATCAAGATCGATCTTAGAGAATACCTTGGTTCCAACAAGCTGATCAAACAAGTCATTGATCATGGGCAGAGGGTACTTGTTCTTGATGGTTACCTCGCTCAATGCACGATAATCCACAACCATCCTCAAGCTTCCATCCTTCTTCTCTACCAAAAGGACTGGGCTCCCAAGGTGATGAGCTTGGACTTAATATATCCTTTCACTCCATTAACTCATTTATTTGTTCCTTGATCTCTTTCAACTCATTCGTGGCATCCGATAAGGTCTCTTGATATTGGGGCTGTGCTGGCAATAACTCGATCGTAAACTCAATGTCTCTCGTCCGTGGCATTCCCGTAATTCCTCCGGAACACATCAGAAATTCTTGCACCATGCACTTCCTCCTAACAACTCCCCGTGAGGGAATGCACTTGATTCTTCATCCGGCCGTGCTCGCTACATACTTGATCCTCTTCTGCCCGGTGGTGAGCGAATAGACTTGTCGGCACAACTAATGTTCCTTCATACTTTGACAACTAATCCATGCCTAGGATTACATCCAAGGTCTGAGTTTCAACACTATGAGTTCTACGGAAATTTGTGGTTCTCGATGTTGAGGTTCGCAGGACAACTTAAACCTGCCATCATTTCTCCTCCGCGAACTCGACGCGGAGGGGGCTTCTAAGGGTTCTAGTGCGAATCCGTATTTCTATCCACAACTACCCTTGATATGAATGAATGCGCTGCACCGTAATCAAATGTAACCAAAACTGAATGTGAATTCAATAAAACTTACCAACCACGTTGTTCTGGTTGATCATAGACGCTTCCACGCCGATGTGATTCACTTGAGCACGAGGGAAGGGATTGGGCTTCCCGAGCCTCCATTGCCATTCCTGCTCTCCGCTTGGCCTCCGGGGTCGGTGGCGAGTGCCCTGCCTTCCGCACTTGAAGGTGATGTGGCTCAGATCCTTCGGAGCCGGGCAGACGGTGCTGATTGCCATTACACACGCCATTGCCATTGCCATGGCCCGACTTGTTGTCCTGGCTGCGGTTGTTTCCATTTCCACCATGGTTATGACCTCCATGGTTGTGATGGATGTGCCTCCCCGAGTACGGCATAGCGGGCTTCGCCGAGCTCCCGAATTGTGCTTCCCCGGCCGTATTTCCTCTTGCGCTCTCATCTCGCTGCTTGCCTTCCGTGATGGTGGCCTTGTCTACCAGCTCCCGGTAGTTGTTGAAAGTAGCCACAATAAGCTGCATGCTCAATTCATCATTTAGTCCTCAAGGAACTTCTCCGCTTATGCATCAAGGGCCACATCATCAGGGCATAGCGCAAGCTTGCTGATTCTCCACGATCGTACACAAGACGTTCCTCGGCGCAAGTTTCGAACTCACGCTTCGCACTCATGGCTCCAGATGAGACATGAGCAAAGGCGAAGGCCCTGCTGAATTGATCCCAAGTGATGCCACCCAAGGGAAAAGTGGCGTGTAATTTTCCCACCAAGAAGCCGCAGGTCCATCCAGCTTGATGCGCCGCAAAGCGCACCTTCTCAAAGATCGGCAGCATCCAACGGTGACTAGCTCTCTTCCAATCTTATGAGCTACCGTCACCACAATCGCTCAAGGTTACTAGAGAACACCATGGATTCAACCTCGTAAATCGAGTCAAGTTGTCCACAAAGGGTGGTGGTGGCGGCGTGGATTGTTGGCGGGTTGTTCTCGATTCTGAATCAGAGCTGATCACAGCATTCTCTGCCGGAGCAGCTGGGTGAGCTCCGGGAAACCAAAGGTCACGCCCTGAGGCATCCGTGTTTTGGAGGGTGAGAAAATTAGAATAGAACAAGGGTCTATGAGAATAACACTACCCATATGAATGCACAATCATAACACACCAAACATTTATTCATTCCACTCAAACATGGTTCAAACTCGACATAAAAAGCTCATGACTAATCGAAGGAAAACATCGCCTAACTGACGATTTAAAAGTAAAATAAAAGATAACATGGTGGTCACTAAAAGTCTTCACTGCAGCGCCCTCTTGGGGTTTCTTCTGGTACTCCTTCAAATCTCGATCATTGCTCACGAGGGTGCTTCATCTCCACTGCAAAGGTCTTCACCCAAGTCCATCTTTTCCTCAATCGCTGCAAGCTTCATCTTCGTGTCGCCGACAATCTCCATGAAGTCGTGATTTCTTCCTCATGGCCAAGGAAGTCTCATGCAGCCTTCTCCTCCAGCCCAGCCATGGAACAAAAGCTTCCGTGTCTTCGAAGTTACGGCGAGCCTGAATCTCCCGTGTCCGAGAAGACACCTCCATCCTGAATGTACGAGAGTGGAATCGCCCTCGATGGTACGGATGATATCTCCATTCCTTGCCCTGCGAGAAACCATGGCGAGGTCCGAGTGATCGAGCTCAGCCCAGATTCTCCTTGAGATGTCCAAGTGCTCGTAGATCGCCACGCCCCTTCCGGCGATCCAGCTTGAACTCGTGAACTCAAAGTTGATAGGCTCCGCGTGCCCTCCAAAGTCCTCCTCGGATATGCACCTCAATCTCAGAAGGGTGTCCGCCGGAAGTGCATTAGTGGGTTTCCAAAGGATCGAGGGCGAGCAATCTTCAGCAGCTTCACCATCTCGACCAGCTTCCTTCCAAGGGCATCGCCTCATCGGGCCGCGTAACTCCGTAGCAAAACCGGGTGAACTCGACGCCATCTAGAATGTTGCAAAGGGAGAAGAGTCGTAATAGATCAGGAAGAATTATAGAATGAAAGGGTTCAAAGTAAATGGTCTCGCTATGGCTTTCCGATCCTAGGGTTACGATCTCACGGTCAGCAGGCTCGATACCATCTTCAGAAGCGACCTGACCCAAAATCGTCAAATCTCCGTGTCTGCATTCATCCCAAGATCATGCCGGTACTCACAAGACATCGATAAAGTAATCAAAGTTCAATCACACCAATATCATTAATCGATTCTCATATAGAGTCTTTATTCAAGGAATAAATTCGCCCAAGGCCAACTCATGAGAAATAAACTAAAATGCTGCTGAAGCGCCGAGGTAAAGCGAGTCCATCCGACTCAAAGGGCAATCGCTAAGCGAGCGTGAGCCTCACTCCCGATCGAATATATCTCCGCAACATAATACGCTGTAGCCATGTAGGTCAGCTTTTGGAATAAGTCGCAAGTTATGAGGAATAACAATAATAAAGTTACTAATTCTATATGCATATTTGGTCAGGAGCTCTAAGTTTCATCATTTTATGTGAAAGCCAATTTTATCCTACTACAAAGGACTTATTTGCAAATTACTACAAATTGTTGGTAGTTATTGAGATGGTTCCGCCAACCAATATCTCGCTCCCAAATTATTATTAAGTCATGAACCCATCAAATTAATTCATTAGAGTTAAGTGTTGAGATATCCGAATACTTCCAAGGTCCAGATGCTCAAATGTCCGTAATCGGGACACGGCTAATCGATTAGGTTATAACACTGCAGAGGTTTATGACTTTCCGCAAGAATCATTCCTCCTTTAAAGTCTTCGACTTCATGGTGTTTGAAGACGGACGAATGAAACAGGTCTTCCAAAGAGTTCTTCCCGCCACCGCCGCACTCCATCCAACCCTACCGCTCGCTCACTTCTCGTAGTACCGCCCAGCCAGCTTCACTATAAGGGTCAACCCAGCCAGAGCCCATAATGGCTTGCGGCTGCATGTAAGCTTCCGTCATGGGGCATCCATCCTTCTTCGTGGCTGGGTGAAGCTCGCAGATGTCATGGCGCTTCTCCATGCATCCCGCCAACCACTGGTGCTCCAGGTGCCCACCAACCGCCCTCCACCCAAGAGTGATTTTCCAAGTCCATCTTGATCATTGTAGTCCATGGGGTCATCATCATCATCATTGACTCACATCTTACTTATGAATTTCACTCATCCCAAATCCCGCCTATGAGCATAGCAAAATAACTACTACGTCCCGGGCCATGGTAACAAGGGATTGGTTCATCCTACCACATGATACTACTCAAGTTTAATGACTTCAAGATTATCACTACTGCATGCAATGGTGGGTGGTGACAACTACTAATGCCCAAAACATAGGTATAGAAATAACATGATCAAAACTTGCCTTGTCGATGATCCTCGAAGTTAAAGAGTCGAGTAGCAAGCTCAGACCGAACTCTACCGAGACAAACAATAACATAATAAGCACAAAGCAAGAGGACCACACAAGATAACAAAGATAACATAGCACAACCAAACAATCAAAACCAAATCAAAAGGAAAACTCAAAGAAATCAAATTCAAAGTTTTTCCTATTCCAAACAATAGCAAAAATAGTTTTATTTAACAAAATTCCTCAATATGACCTAATCATGGTTTTAGGTTAACTTAACAGAAAAGGATTAACTAAGCAACTAGGAGCAAAAAGAATTAATTAATTAGCTATTATAAACTCAATTTAGGCCTAATCCAATTTCTATTAGAAAATTAATTTAAAACTTTTATTAATTATAAATAAAAGTTCATCTAATGGAATGACAGAAACTAACCTAGAATAACTAATCACAAGTTAAAAATAAATTAATTTACTAATTTATTAATTAAGAAAACAGAACAATTCAATTAATTAGGTTAATAGGATTCTGCCTAGAATTAATTTTTTATTAATCCTAAAATACCAAAGTTAATTTCTAGGGTTTGGCAATATCAAAATGAAGTGATTGCAAAAGAATCATGCAAAAATAATTTTCTAACTAAAACTATAGCAGATTTGCTATTCTGACTAAAATAATATTAAAGCATTTTTAATTATTTTAACATAGCTAAATATATGTTTTTCAGAAACTACATAAAATTAGCAATCCAACAAAAAAGAATCACTAAAAATATTAAACAGAACAAAAGATACACATTTTGAAATTTGGAACAAATCGCTAAAACAGTAAAATCTAAATAAAAGAAAAATGCCCAATGGGCCTAAATCGTGCACTAGGCGCCGATAGACTAAATGGGCCTAGGGTTTAACTAAAACGAACCGCCTAAATAAATAAACCTAACTAAAAATAAACCGCGCTGGGCCGGCCGGTTTTCTAACTAAAACATACTTCTTCTGGGGCTTTAATCCTAGCCACCCGATTGGGATCGGACGGTGGAGGGAAAACTGGGACTCACTGACTCCGGCGACGCCGGGCGGGCGGCGTAGAGTGCTCCGGGGCTTGGGCGTCATGAAGCCTGGGAGACGCTGGGAGACGCGGGAAGCTCGGGAAGGGTTCTGGGGTTGGTGAGGGTCTGGGCACTAGGCGGCGACGGCGGGGTTTTGGCGGCGGGTTGAGCTCTGGCCCACAGGAGCTTTGGGAGAGAGGGAGAGAGGCTCCATGTGGCTAAGGGGGGGAATGGGTAAGGGCCTCGCTTATATAGCCAGTGGGTCGGGAGGGCTAAGGGCATCGGGTGATTGGGGATCCTGATCCTTCGGGATCCGCGATCTCCGGCGAGGTCCGCTTGGGCGAGGGGAAGACGACGGGTGGGGGCCACGGTCAGCTGAGAGAGGGAGGGGTTTTGGTCGGGTGGCTTGACCTCGGGGTTTCGGGCGAGGGGGCGGCTGGGCTGGCTGGCCTGTGGCCTAGTGGGCTGGTCGGGCCAAAAGGGGTGGCCGAGGGGTTAGGTGGCGCTGGCTGGCTGTGGTTCTGGCGGGCGCCTCAAAAGATTTTCCTTTTTTTTAATAAAACAAAACCAAAAATAAAACCTAAACTAATAATATTTTATATAGGTATATATATACCAAAATGATCAGGAATATTCCTTTCATTTGAACATTTTTCCAAAGCCAAAATCCAAACTTTATGAAAATCCATTTTTTCAAATTCAAATAAAATTCAGATTTGAATCCAATTTTTGGCATTGTTTCCTCTGATATTTTTGAGTGTCATGTTAGCTCCTCTCATACTTTTGATCAAGTATTTATCGTGCTTGGTTTTTGAATGGTTTCACATGCCAAAGTTTGGAATTCAAATTTCAAATTCAAAACTCTCCAAACTTCAAATGGTATTCAAATTCAAACAGATGCATAGGATGCTTATCTATAATTGTAAAACATTCCAAATAAGGAAATTTGGGATGTTACGTAACTTCGGGTTAAAACTGTCCTCGCCTCACTTGTGGTTAATCCTTTCCCGCACCTTTCCTTGTTGTTGTATGCTTGTTGGCTTGCTAAGTAGTTTGTTGCCTAGCATATTTATCTTGGAGCTTGCTTGTCATATAGGTTGCATTCACCTAGTTGCATATCTAGTGAACTCTTTATCCACTAAGCCTTAAAATCTACAAGAAAGATTAAAATTTGTAGTCTCCTATTCACCCCTCTAGTCGACTGCCTCGATCCTTTCTCAGTGGGCACCCCCTTCCTTCTCCTTCTACCCCTTCCTTTCCCTCCTAGTAGGAGGACTCTCTCCCGACGACGCCTCTGCTGTGGTCGGGCCGCCTCCCCTTGCTCCTTTATATACAGTAAGGGGGCTCTAGAACACACAAGTTGATCATTGATCTCTTAGCCATGTGCGGTGCCCTCCACCATAATCCACCTCGGTCATATCGTAGCGGTGCTTAGGCGAAGCCCCACGCCGGTAGCATCATCATCACCATCACCACGCCGTCAGGTCGACAAAGCTCTTCCCGGAAGCTCTCATCGATCATGAGTTCGCGGACGCCACCGAGCTGAATGTGTGCTGAACACGGAGGTGCCGTGACGCTCGGTGCTAAGGATCGGTCGATCGTGAAGACGATGACTACATCAACCGCTGCTGTTATAACGCTCGCTTTTACGGCCTTCGAGGGTACGTATACGACAATCTCCCCTCTCGCTGTTATGCATCACCTTGATCTTACGTGTGCATAGGAATTTTTTGAAATTACCACGCTCCCAACAAAGGGTATCGAGCCAGTTTATGCGTAGATGTTATATGCACGAGTAGAACACGTGAGTTGTGGGCGATAAAGTCATACCGCTTACCAAAGATGTCATACCTTGGTTCGGGCGGTATTGTTGGATGAAGCGCCCGACCGACATTACGCCAGACGCTTACGCGAGACTGGTTCTACCGACTTGCTTTGCACACAGTGTGGTCAAGGGTGTCGCTTTCTCCAACTTTAGTTGAACCGAAAAGTGACTATGTCCGGTCCTTGAGAAGGTTAAAACAACACTAACTTGACGAACTATCGCTGTGGTTTTGATCTGAGGTAAGAACGGTTCTTGCTCAGCCCGTAGCAGCCATGTAAAACTTGCAACAACAAAGTAGAGGACGCCTAACTTGTTTTTGCAGGGCATGTTGTGATGTGATATGGTCAAGACATGATGCTATATTTTATTGTATGAGATGATCATGTTTTGTAACGGAGTTATCGGCAATCGGGTGGAGCCATATGGTTGTCGCTTATTGTATGAAATGCATCGCTCAGAATTGCTTTACTTTATCACTAAGCGTAGCGATAATCGAGAAGCAATAGTTGGCGAGACAACAACGATGCTACGATGGAGATCAAGGTGTCGCTACCGGTGACGATGGTGATCATGATGGTGCTTTGAGATGGAGATCAAAGGCACAAGATAATGATGGCCATATCATATCACTTATATTGATTGCATGTGATGTTTATCCTTTATGCATCTTATTCTGCTTTGATTGATGGTAGCATTATAAGATGATCTCTCACTAAATTTCAAGATAAAGTGTTCTCCCGAGTATGCACCGCTGCTAATGTTCGTCATGCCGAGACACCACGTGATGATCGGGTGTTATAAGCTCAACGCTCATCTACAACGGTCTAAGACAATTTTACACACGCAAAATACTCGAAGTTAAACTTGATGAGCCTAGCATATGCAGATATGGCCTCTAACACCGAGATCGAAAGGTTGAGCGTGAATCATATAGTAGATATGATCAACATAGTGATGTTCACCATTGAAAACTACTCCATCTCACGTGATGATCGGTTATGGTTTAGTTGATTTGGATCACGGATCACTTAGATGATTAGAGGATGTCTATCTAAGTGGGAGTTCTTAAGTAATATGATTAATTGAACTTAAATTTATCATGAACTTAGTACCGTAGTATTTTGCTTGTCTATGTTGTTGTAGATAGATGGCCCGTTGTTGTTCTCGCTGAATTTTAATGTGTTCCTTGAGAAAGCAAAGTTGAAAGATGATGGTAGCAATTACACGGACCGGTTCAGAATTTGAGGATTATCCTCATTGCCGCACGTAAGAATTACGCCCCGAAGCACCAATAGGTGCCAAACCTGCCGCAGAGCTGAACCAGATGTTATGAACGTCCGCAAAGCAAAGTCGATGACTACTCGATAGTTCAGGTGCCATGCTTTACGGCTTAGAACCGACTTCAACGACGCTTTGAACGCATGGAGCATATCGATGTTCCAGAGTTGAAGTTAATATTTCAAGCAAATGCCCGGATTGAGAGATATGAAGTTCCAATAAGTTCTACAACTGTAAGATGGAGGAGAATAGTTCACAAGAAACATATACTCAAAATGTCCGGTATAACAATCACTTGATTCAACTGGAGTTAATCTTCCAATGATAGTGTCATTGATGAATTTTTCAATCATCGCCACCAAGCTACAAGAGCTTCATGATGAACTATAATATGCAAGGGATGGATAAGACACCCCGAGCTCTTCGCAATGCTAAAGGCTGCGGAGGTAGAAATCAAGAAGGAGCATCAAGTGTTGATGGTCAACAAGACCACCGTTTCAAGAAAAGGGTAAAGGGAAGAAGGGGAACTTCAAGAAGAACGGCAAGCAAGTTGTTGCTCAAGTGAAGAAGCCCAAGTCTGACCTAAGCCTGAGACCGAGTGCTTCTACCGCAAAGGGACTGGTCATCGAAGCGGACTGCCCCAAGTATTTCATGGATAAGAAGGATGGCAAGGTGAACAAAGGTATATGTGATATACATGTTATTGATGTGTACCTTACTAATGCCGCAGAGCACTGGTATTTGATACTCGGTTCGCTTGCTAATATTTGCAACTCAAACAGGGACTACAGATTGCTTAAGATTGGCTAAGGTCGAGGTGACGATGTGTGTGGGAAATGGTTCCAAAGTCGATGTGATCGCGGTCGGCACGCTACCTCTACATCTACCTTCGGGATTAGTTTTAGACCTGAATAATTGTTATTTGGTACCAGCGTTGAGCATGAACATTACATCTGGATCTTGTTTGATGCGAGACGGTTATTCATTTAAATCAGAGAATAATGGTTGTTCTATTTATATGAGTAATATATTTTATGGTCATGCACCCTTGAAGAGTGGTCTATTTGTGTTGAATCTCGATAGTAGTGATACACATATTCATAATGTTGAAGCCAAAAGATGCAAAGTTGATAATGATAGTGCAACTTATTTGTGGCACTGCCGTTTGGGTCATATTGGTGTAAAGAGCATGAAGAAACTCCATACTGATGGACTTTTGGAATCACTTGATTATGAATCACTTGGTACTTGCGCACCATGCCTCATGGGCAAGATGACTAAAACGCCGCTCTCCTAACAATGGAGCGAGCAACAGATTTGTTGGAAATCATACATACCGATGTATGTGGTCCGATGAATTATTGAGGCTCACAAGGTATCGTTATTTTCTCACCTTCACAGATGATTTGAGCAGATATGGGTATATCTACTTAATGAAACATAAGTCTGAAACATTTGAAAAGTTTAAAGAATTTCAGAGTGAAGTGGAAAATCATCGTAACAAGAAAATAAAGTTTCTACGATCTGATCGTAGAGGAGAATTTTTGAGTTACGAGTTTGGTCTACATTGAAACAATGCGGAATAGTTTCGCAACTCACGCCACCCGGAACACCACAACGTAATGGTGTGTCCGAACGTTGTAATCGTACTTTACTAGATATGGTGCGATCTATGATGTCTCTTACTGATTTACCGCTATCATTTTGGGGTTATGCTTTAGAGACGGCTGCATTCACATTAAATAGGGCACCATCGAACTGCTGAGACGATGCCTTATGAACTATGGTTTGGCAAGAAACCAAAGTTGTCGCTTTCTTAAAGTTTGGGGCTGCGATGCTTATGTGAAAAAGCTTCAACCTGATAGCTCAAATCCAAATCGGAGAAATGTGTCTTCATAGGATACCCAAAGGAAACTGTTGGGTACACCTTCTATCACAGATCCAAGGCAAGACATTTGTTGTTAAAATGGATCCTTTCTAGAGAAGGAGTTTCTCTAAAGAAGTGAGTGGAGGAAAGTAGAACTTGATGAGGTAACTGTACCTGCTCCCTTATTGGAAAGTAGTTCATCATAGAAACCGGTTCATGTGACACCTACACCAATTAGTGAGGAAGCTAATGATGTTGATCATGAAACTTCGATCAAGTTACTACCGAACCTCGAGGTCAACCAGAGTAAGATCTGCACCCGAGTGGTATGGTAATCCTATTCTGTAGGTCATGTTACTTGACCAAGGCAAACCTACGAACTATGAAGAAGCGATGGTGAGCCCAGATTCCGCAAAATGGCTTGAGGCCATGAAATCTGAGATAGGATCCATGTATGAGAACAAAGTGTGGATTTTGGTTGACTTGTTCATGATCGGCAAGCCATAGAGAATAAATGGATCTTCAAGAAGAAGACCGAAGTCGACGGTAATGTTATCGTTTACAAAGCTCGACTTGTTGTGAAAGGTTTTCGACAAGTTCAAGGGGTTGAATACGATGAGACTTTCTCACCAGAAGCGATGCTTAAGTCTCGTCTCAATCATGTTAGCAATTGCCGATTTTATGATTATGAAATTTGGCAAATGGATGTCAAAACTGCATTCCTGAATGGATCTCCGAAGAAGAGTTGTATATGATGCAACCGAAGGTTTTGTCGATCCAAAGGAGCTAACAAAGTGCAAAGCTCCAAAGAATCCATTTATGGACTGGTGCAAGCCTCTCGAGTGGAATAAACGCTTTGATAGTGTGATCAAAGTTTATGGTTTTATACAGCACTTTTGGAGAAGCCTCAGATTTACAAGAAAGTGAGTGGGAGCTCAGAGCATTTCTAATATTATATGTGGATGACATATTGCTGATTGGAAATGATATATAATTTCGGATAGCATAAAAGGATACTTGAATAAGTGTTTTTCAATGAAAGACCTCGTGAAGCTGCTTACGATTGGGCATCAAGATCTATAGAGATAGATCAAGACGCTTGATTGACTTTCACAAAGCACATGCCTTGACAAAGTTTTGAAAAGGTTCAAAATGGATCAAGCAAAGAAAGGGTTCTTGCCTGTGTTACAAGGTGTGAAGTTGAGTCGCACTCAATGCCCCACCACCGTAGAAGATAGAGAGAAAATGAAAAGTGTTCCTTATGCTTCAGCCATAGGCTTTATCATGTATGCAATGCTGTGTACCAAACCTGGTGTGTGCCTTGCTATTAGCTTAGCAGGAGGTACCAAAGTAATCTAGGAGTGGATCATCGGACAAGGGTCAAGAACATCCTAAAATACCTAAAAAGGACTAAGGATATGTTTCTCGCTTATGGAGGTGACAAAGAGCTCGTCAGAAATGGTTACGCCGATGCAAGCTTTGACATTCCGGACGATTCTAAATCGCAAACCGGATACGTGTTTATATTGAACGGTGGAGCTGTCATTGGTGCAGTTCTAAACAAAGCATCGTGGTGGATCTACGGTGAAGCGGAGTACATAGCTGCTTGGAAGCAGAAATGAAGGAGTCTCGATGAAGGAGTTCATATCCCATCTAGGTGTCATACCTAGTGCATCGGGTCCAATGAACATCTTTTGTGACAATACTAGTGCAATTGCCTTGGCAAAGGAATCCAGATTTCACAAAAGGACCAAGCACACCAAGATACGCTTCAATTCCATCCGGGATCAAGTCCGTGGGAGACATAGAGATTTGCAAGATACACACGGATATGAATGTAGCGCACTCCATTGACTAAGCCTCTTCCACGAGCAAAACATGATCAACACCAAGACTCCATGGGTGTTAGAATCATTATCAGATAATCTAGATTATTGACTCTAGTGCAAGTGGGAGATCAAGGAAATATGCCCTAGAGGCAATAATAAAGTTATTATTTATTTCATATCATGATAAATGTTTATTATTCATGCTAGAATTGTATTAACCGTAAACATAATACATGTGTGAATACATAGACAAACATAGTGTCACTAGTATGCCTCTACTTGACTAGCTCCTTGATCAAAGATGGTTGAGTTTCCTAGCCATAGACATGAGTTATCATTTGATTAACGGGATCACATCATTAGGAGAATGATGTGATTGACTTGACCCATTTCGTTAGCTTAGCACTTGATCGTTTAGTTTACTGCTATTGCTTTCTTCATGACTCATACATGTTCCTATGACTGTGAGATTATGCAACTCCCGAATATCGGAGGAACACTTTGTGTGCTACCAAACATCACAACGTAACTGGGTGATTATAAAGGTGCTCTACAGGTGTCTCCGATGGTGTTTGTTGAGTCGGCATAGATCGAGATTAGGATTTGTCACTCTGATTGTCGGAGAGAGGTATCTCTGGGCCCTCTCGGTAATGCACATCACTATAAGCCTTGCAAGCAATGTGACTAATGAGTTAGTTACGGGATGATGCACTACGAACGAGTAAAGAGACTTGTCGGAACTAGATTGGGCTAGGTATTGAGATACCGACTATCGAATCTCGGCAAGCAATATACCGATGACAAAGGGAACAACGATGTTGTTATGCGGTTCGACCGATAAAGATCTTCAGAGAATATGTAGGAACAAATATGAGCATCCAGGTTCTGCTATTGGTTATTGACCGAGACATGTCTCGGCCATGTCTACATAGTTCTCAAACTCGTAGGGCCCGCACGCTTAAAGTTCTGTGGACGATCGGTATTATTGGTTTATGTGTTTTGATGTACCAAAGGTAGTTCGGAGTCCCGGATATGATCACGAACGTGACGAGGAGTCTAGAAATGGTCGAGACATAAAGATTGATATATTGGAAGCCTATATTTGGACATCAGAAGAGTTCCGAGTGAAATCGATTTTATCGAGTGCCGAGGGGTTACCGAACCCCCGGGATTAATGGGCCTTGTTGGGCCCTAGTGGAGAGAGAGAGGGCCGCCAGTAGGCACGCGCCCTCCCCTCTGGTCCGAATTGACTAGGAAGGGGGGCGATGTCGGGAAACAACCAATGGGATCACAAGAATCCTCACCGCGTTGCGGGCGCTGGGTTGAGAGAAGAGCGGTCCGACAGAGAAGCACGCGTTCATTTATCCAAGTTCGGGCCATGAGGATGCGTGAAACCCTACTCATGCTTTAGTGGTTGTATTTTGTGTTCTTGAGCTAGCTACGAGTGTAACGAGCTCCAAAAGTCGAATCCTTCTCCTGGTCGCCGGGCCTCCTTTTTATAGGAAAAAGGGCTGCCACAAAGGGCACACAGGAGGTGGAAAGGTTCACAGCGGCACGAGGTTATCCTCGACACAGACAAGGTGCATTTAATGCATCGCTTAGGTGTCCTCTTACTTTATCGGGATGGGGCGAGGCCCGCCCCGTCTGGCCGCCGCCCTCTAGGGCTTCGACACGCGCTCGCCAGCGGTGCATGCGGTGCCATGTAGGCAGGCAGCAGCTGAGGTGGCGCGATGGTGGAGCCTCCACGGCGGGCTGCATGTAGCCACACACGTGCCTGCCCAGCTGGTTGGGTCGGCAACTGCATGCTAACGACGGTGGAGACTTGGCTGGTGCGGGCTTGATGGTGAGCTGCAAGGCGCTTGCAGGGCCTTGCTCGTGGCCCGGAAGGGTCTTATGGTGACCCGCAATGGTCTTGCCATGGCAAGAAAGGCCCCCGACAAGGATCTTGCCGGGGTCTTGTGGGTTCTTCAAATGAGGATGGCTGCCTTCCCATCCTCACTTGATCTTGACTATTCTTTGTCTTCACAAAGATCTGCATACCACCACAGAGGTGCCTCCTGAGTCTCTGCCCCAACACATGTGTTGGGTGTTGGTGGCCTCGAGGGTGGCTCGCTATCGGCGTGGCGAGCTGCCCCGCAAGGGTCTTGCCGGGCTATCACCGCCTCGCAAGGATCCTTGCCGGGAAACCTGCTTCACCATCTGATCTTTGTGGCCTTGGTCCTGCTGCTGCTTTTCTTCGCCTTGGGCTTCGGGTCTTACTCTCGCTCACCTCCTCCGCTCGCTTGGTGTGGCTGCATGCGGGTTCATCGCCTCAGGCATTGTAAAGGGGTACAAAATGTGCCCCTAGTTTTGTACACCGCACAGAGCCCCGGCCTCACTACAAAAAAAATACACTTCCGTGATGATACGTGTTTGTCACAGTAGGTCGCGTTTTTTCTCATGCATGTACATCCATGACAAATTTATGATGTAATCAAGATAGTCATACCTGTGCTGTCATAGAAGTGTTCCATGACATTACTAAAATTATCATCACGGAAGTGTCCACTTCCATGACGATAAATCGCGCTACATGTAAGTGCTTTCGCCAAGGGTGACCGACACGGCATCCACCGTAACGGAACGCCGTTAAGCTATCGGGTCGGGTTTTGATCCGATAACCCGTTAACAACCCCGACCAATGGGGATTTTCCACGGTAAAATCATCATTGGCTAGAGGAAACACGGTCGGCTCACCGCTGGGACAGATGTCATCCACTCATTGGATGTATACGCCTATGATACGCCGACAGTGGCACGCCCAACAGAGGCCCATTCCTATGAAAAGGCCGCCCGCTTGACTTGGTCAAAAGGTGGCGGACCGCCCATGTAAAGCCCGTTAATGGCCTGTTCGATATAGCCCATTTACAACCCGCTAACCCAAGGCCCATTACGCCTCTATCCGAATTAGGCCCAAGAGCGCCATCTAGGCCAGCCAATATGATTCTAGCCTGCTTACTTCGCCTATGTATGGCCCATAACGCCTTTCGCCCATATGAGGCCCTATGTAACTCTTGGCCTATTAACGCCCGTGGTGAAACTGGCCCGTAATGAACAAAGGTATTACTTTAGACCCATTAACGCCCGTGGTGAAACCGGCCTGAATGAACAAAGGTATCACTTTATACCCATCAAGGGCCCGTTATTCCGCTAATGTTTCAGCCCATGTTATCTTTCGCCTTCTCGTGAGCCCATTTATTCTGGGCTCATTTCCAAAGATTCGCTTACTTACGGCCACATCGCTATTTTCTACTTATGGGCCAAATTCAGCCCGTGGTTACAAATGCCCGCTTGTGGTCTGTTATCACGCTGGGCCATTTTCATAGCGCCATGAAATATGGCCTATTAAGGATGGCCCGTTATGGTCGGCCCATGAACGGACGATTCCAACTCTAGCCCGCTTACTTACCATAATGCGGCTCGTTATTGGCCCATGTTTGGCCAATCGATCATACCGCCTCGATAAGGCCCATTGATGATACGGCCCGTAGAAGGCCCATTGTTTCTACGACCGTAGAAGGCCCATTGTTTCTACGACCGTAGAAGGCCCATTGTTTCTATGGCCCGTAGAAGGCCCATCGCTTTCTAGGGCCCGTAGAAGGCCCATCGCTTTCACGGCCCGTAGGAGGCCCAAAGGTCACTACAAGAATATTAGCCCATGGTTATTGTGGCCTAGTTTTAAAAATAGGTTATTGCAGCCACTAGCAAACCGCGAAAAAGAACTGCAATGACTACAAGCAAACAAATAAACAAGACAACAAGGAAATGAATAAGCAAGCAACTTACGCTAGGCTATCACGGCTATCACACATATTACATCCACGGGCATCAAAGGTCGCCACCAAAGGCAAATAAATGCACCGACAAAAGAATATACAAAACCGAGAGCACTTCGTAAGGCACTAGGCCCTGCCAGTCGGGCCCCCAAACAGTCAAGAAGCTGAGTAGACCTCAGCCAGTCAACGATAGATGCATCAACACTAGTTTAAGGCATGATGGTGCGACGCAGTTCTTCTCGACATCTTCATTGCATCTTTGACTTCAAGTCGGAGCTGAGCTGAAGCAAGCCTTTCGCTTTAAGTTGAGATCAAGAAGTCGAATCGATTGAGGCAAATGATCGCACAGAGGTTGTCTCACACCTGCCGGTGAGTAGCTTCAACACACTATCTTCATCAAGACAAGACCTTGGGGTCATCTCGCTGTCCTCAAGAGGGTTTGGCCTACTATCTTCCCTAAAGTTCTGCCTCAAGCGAAGAGATATGACTCGAAGAGAAACAAGGAGACACGTAATGGTTTCACAATTATATAAGCAAATAAATTGATCTGTTTCAAGATAAGGAACATGTTTTACAACTACAATTTGAAATCGGTAGTTGTTGCAAACATCCAATCAGATGTAAACAACAAAGCAAACAACAATGGAGGCAATGATGCCTATCCAAATCTATACTAGAACAAAGTTTGAAGGCTTGAGAAGGATGAACTTACATTACATGTTAACACGGGCTGGACAAAGCCCTTCTCCATGTTGATGGAAGGATAATTCAATAAATTCCCAAAGAAAATTCTTTATAAGCGCCATTATTCTACATTTTGCAAAGAGTAAATATAGATCAAATAATATTGAAGAAACAGAGGATAATGAAGCTCAAAAGTGATCGATGATACATAATCAAATAGCAATTAATTAAGTACAAGCATTACAAGGCAAAAGGGAGAGAGGTAATCGACAAGAGCAATGCAGAGCCCATTATTGTTTTGAGATCGATGATCCTTTGAGCAAGGAGATTCATCTGAAATTAGTTTTCATACAAGAGAGAAGGTAAGGCACAATTAGAAATTTAGGAGTTCAAATTTTGAATTGATATCATAGACAAGACTGACGCTGGGCTCCCATCAGTTCTAATAGGTGTTTGGCCACCGAGTAGGGGTAAAGTGTGGTACAGCTTGGGCCTGTGTTTTCGTGGCTGCTGATCTATCTGATTTAACAGTACCACTACCTTTTCCAAATACCTAGTTTGTACTCCTTGAGGATCTGCACTCACCGCCTTCCTTTTGGACATCTATCACGAAAGAACAACATTTGACTGAAAACATAGTGTGACGACACATGGAATAGGTACAGTAAATGGATAGTTATGGCATATACTCATATATGATGCTTAAACTAAGCAGATGGTGTAACAAGTAGAAGAAATGCAAGAGGTCGATGCCAAATATGTGCACCAATACAACTTTGCAAAGTTAGAGCAAGCACCTTGATGGGTGAATAAGATAGGCCATCCTCCACCATGCCAAGTTTGTTAGCCAAAGGATCGCTCCGCAATATTCCTCTCGCGCCCATTCTCATATTCATTTTGATAATGTTCAATATCCGACATGCATGAAAACATAAAACAAGTGAGATTTTCTTTGTAATGCGTATGATTCTAATCCAATACGCCTCCCTCAGAACCCCTTTGTGCTATCTCTGCAATTTTTTAAAAGATGCCATGCATGCTGTAATTTGTTGTGTGCATTAATATAATGTGGCCTACTACTCAAAATATGAGAGCTCCGTATGATGACACTTCGCAGATGATAGCTTCAACATATAGTAAAGAAGAACAAGTCGACCGACCGATTGATTCAAAATATACTAAGGAGAACAACTCACCGACTAGTCGACCACAAGAGAAGAGTATCATCTTAAAGAAGAGCGTAAGAGCAAGCAGATTGAAGATATTACAAGTGTTTCAATACAATGTCGGTTACAACCATGATGAACCAGAGCGCACGAGAAATACTATTCTTTCCGGCTCTCCATATGTGGCTCACATGCATTTTGAAACTAAAGTAGGAACATTTAGCTAACCAATTAAACATCTCTTAGTTTTACTAATATCAGCAATAATATCATATATGAATTTGTACAACTAAGCTTGTTTAGCTCGATGGTGGAGCAAAGCTATTACGACACAAACCACGAGGCTGATTGTGGTCATCATAAAATGGGGAAAACATAAGCATGGCAAAGACAAAGGTTGACCGTGGCAAAGGATGGCAGATCTGAAGCTGCAAACCGCAAGAAGGGTAGTTAGCAACCGATGTTTGCTTTGAAATAACAACTAAGATTTGGTATGGACAAGAAAGTACGGTCAACAAGTGACAAAGAAATGCAATTATACTGTCTCTATATGTCGCGACATGAATTTGGAAACTCAAGGGACCTTCAGCTAACCAATTAAATGTGTCGGTTAACTAATATCAAGATTATATCAAAATCATATTTGAACAACTAAGCTTTTGAATTATGAGTGTTGTGTTGTTTAGCTTGAAGGGTGGAGTAATGCTAGTACGATGTAAAGCACCTACGAGATCATAGTAGAGTAGATAAAAGGGAAAACCCTAAGCATCAAGAGAAAAATCAGGAAAGTGGAACTAGCTGGACCAAAGGTGGTGCACATGCTTTTCAAACTAATATAGGAACATTAGGTGACCAATTAAACGTTTCTATTTTAGTGATTTGAGCATCATATCGATTCAGATTTGAACACGTAAGCTTTGGGTTGAGGTCTTGAGGAGCAGTGCTAGCACGACACGGCACCTACGATGATGGTAGTGAATATAAAGGGGAAACCATAAGCTTTACGAGTATAGTGCCCGTGCATGGCGGATCTGAAGGTGCAAACCGGACAAAGCTACTCAAGAACCAATGTTTGCTTTCAACTAGCCACTATGATTTGGTACGGACAAGAAAAGTACAAGAAACAAATTACGATCTATTTTTCGGTGAGATCAATAACTTAAGCACATATGGAAGAGTACCACCTCTCTTGCGACGCCTGCAGGCCTATGCCGATACGTTGAGGGTGCGGGTGCGATGGCTGCCGGCCAAGGGAAGAAGACTTTAGACGGCAGACGGCCGGTCGGGGATATATCCTGCTGCCATGGATGAGGCGGTCGAGGAGCGGCAACGACAAGGTGGACGACGGTGCCGATGAAGCGAGAGGAGGCGATGAAAGGATCCTAGTCCAGTCAGGATGAGAGACGCCCATCTCTTGCAAGTGGACGACGGGTAGGGGTAGCGGCTCCGCAAGGTGGAGGATGGGGTGGCGGACGAGGAGGCTGGCCACAAAGGCGGAGGTTGTCGTGTCACCGACGGTGTATGAATGGGGAAATGGATGGGAGGGGGCGATCTCAAACTTTGGGACGCTTTCTCAAATGGGGAAAGTTACTAACTTATCCCCGCTTAAAATATCGACATCGCCGGTTGGGGATAGGACGGTAATCTCAAGATCTCCCAAATATTTGCCGGTAACTATTTCAAGCGAGGAGACGGTGTTTTTCCGCCATGGTTGGCGCCACGGTATGAACAGGGCTGATGTAGGGCGGTTGTGTCATGTCCGATGGAAGTTACACATCTGCCCCTATTTAAAATATTAGCCTACATCGATTTCGGACGAGGGAGTTTGTTTTGCCGCCCATCGTATGAATGGGGAAATGGAGGAAGAGACACATGTCTTTTGGATGAGCTTGAATCAAATGTGTTTTGTCACCACGCTTACGCCCACCGTGTTTGAATGGGCTCAGGCCGCCGTGTCACGCCTGATTGAAGTTACTAGTCTACCCCTATCGACAGCAGTAAATCCGTCGATAAGGATGTCAAGTGTCGTGGTAGACAGTAATTTCCATCTCGCAAACACTTGCTTCGGCAGCCCACAAATTATAGTGGGTGTTTAGCCGCTTGCTCAAAACTTGGGAGAATTAGCATTCACGCTTGCCCGGGACCTGCAAACTAAATTCAAATCCAGTTTGTATTCGATTACAAATATCCACAGATAATTATACGCTTTTGTTATTTATTTCTTCAAACCACAACAAAGATTTATTCCACCTTTATATATGATTATGATTTAGAAATGACGTGATCTTCGAATTCAGTAGGTTGGATACACTCTGATTTAAACAGTTATTTCATCCAATACAATATGCTCACATGAAAAATAGTTCACCTTATGTCAATCATACAAGTACTGAGGATTACCTCGCCTAAAAAATTCGGATCATTACAACACATGGACAACATGGAATTCGACAACATAGGGGTCTTGCAACATAATCCATTCAGAGACATGACACAACATGCAAGTACAATAATCTAATGACAATTTCAACTGGTATCTAAAGAAGAACCGGATTACCTTGGGCTTCAGATAGCGTAAACAGCAGGACCTCCTCCGCCTTCAAATGCAACATTCTTAATTCCTCCAATTTTGGGTTGCTTGCATAATGTGTGCCGCTAATTCCATAATTTCCAGCCTCAAGATAAAGATTACCTCATTCATGGCAGCCACACTATCTCTTTCTCGCTTCTAGTAGAGCCTCAAGCACTATAATATCTCGTGCTTTCATCGCTTCTTCGCGGTGTTGCTCCGAATCGCTACCATCCGGTAACATGGATGGCGACCGCTTCCACAAATAGATTCTCGGGTTGTACATTGTGTCCTAGTGTGAACGGCATCCCGAAAGGTTTCACCGGACATAAGTAAGAGATAGTTATCGATGATCCAGCAATAAGCTTACATGGTAAATGATGTATTAATTATTGCCGAGCATGGAAAACTATATTTAAATGGTTCAAGCAGCATCAAATTAAAAGAAATTAAAATGGTAAGATGAAAGTTGAAAGGAAGTGTACAACCGCTTATATTTGTTGCCAAGGCATCTAAGAAGTTGAAATAATCGAGAAAGCACTTAACAAAGGTGGCCTCATATAAACTACGAAGACAGTCTTGTGATGAAGTTGAGAGGAAAAGTTAAGGACTCAAATGAAATAGGCATGCATTTCTTTATTTATAGTACAAAGTAATCGCTGACATATTGGCCAACTCTGTATAACGTAACAACAAACAAGCATTCAATCAAGCAATAAAGCAAAGGCATAACCGAACTATTTGTAATTCGGTAGGATTACACGTTGAGGGCACAAGCCAAGAAAGCAGCCCACTCGCATTACATTTAACATGTACTAAAACACACCGGCTTACCATATGTTGTCAGAAGCCTAGTCTGTTGCAATGTTCTTTGAAGATATCACAAGATCCCGTGGTTGCAAATCTAGTTGTTGTAGTTTATTCTGCACCATATATTTAGGTAAAATTAATTTTAATCGCATGCACTGGTTCGAATTGATCATCAGTGGTTCATCTAAACTAATGAAAGAATGGTGTATGCATACACGACAATATATCTGCTTCCCTCTATTTTTATGCTTGTTCGAGGTGCCAGCACCAAAAGAACAAATATTTTGCTTGATGGGGTTGGCAGCTCCATAATTAATAGAAGCATCAAATTAGTCATGCAACTTGGGAAGATCAAGAACACACAAACAAGTAATGAACAGAGGCTCGAGCAGTGATGTAATAGCTAGCATCAAAATGTAGGGTAAAACGAACAAAAAGCAGCGGAACCACATGCTAGTTTGCTGATGTGTAATTACATAGAGAATATTAAGCAGTCCGATGGAACCAACAGTGGCATCGTAACAAAACTAAAGCATATTAACTATATGTGCACCGGTATGTAATTTAACACATGTAACATGTTCATCGCCGTAAGTATGGCCCTACAGTGCAATCGGATTAACGCGCCTCATGAAAAACTGAATGATGCCTTGAAGAAATTCAAAGGTGCGGTGCTTATGCTAGAAAGTGAACGAGGCGCCGCCGCTGGATAATAGTACCGATTCTCGCCGCGATGGGTATCGTTGTCATACTTGATAGCTAAGGATCGCCGATGGTGCTCGTGTTGCGCTTGAGTTTGGGCCGGCCGTCATCGCCGCTAAAGCTGCTCCGTGCACGGCTATGCGCCGTCGACATACAAGAAAGCTCATCTGTGGTAAGTGAACAGTTGCACGATAAAGAGAAAACCAAGGAGTACAAATCAAATAACTGATGAGGCTGCGCGCCGGTAAAGCAGGGCCGGTGGAGTTGAATATGGCGCCCGTGGAGCGGGTCCGTGCAAAGGACGAGGCTTCATGGCGCGCTGTATAGTGCTTTCGTGAGGCGGATCTGCTAAGGCCGGACGAGGGCTTGTATGAAGGGCCAGCGAAGGGGCGGACGAGGGAGTCGTGAAGGGCCTACGCTGTGGTGGAGGGCGCCGTTACAGATCCGGCAAGTGGACCATGATGGCGGTCAAGGAGATCTGGAGCGGTGGATGCCGGGCCGCCAAGCGGTTCCGTGAAGTGGTGAGTTGGCGCTGGGGTTCCAAGGTGCGAAGGTAGATCCGGGGGTGTGAGGTCCACCGCTGCGCGGAGGACTAGATTCGCGGCTTGCCATGGTTGGGGGTCGGGAGGGAAGGAGGGCCTGGGAAGAATGTTGGGGCAAAGAGGGAAAACAATGGAGTTACCAAAGCAGCCCTTTTCCATTCATGTGGCAGGGTAAAACAGGAATATCGCAGGCTAAACTTTTGCCGTGATATTTTGATGTGAGCGGAAGTTTGAAAGCTTTTGGCCTAAAATTATAAGTATTCTGCTTCTCAGACGCCGACTATGATATCATGGCTTATAATTTGTTTGTTTTGCACACAAAAAAGTGCAAGTTTTGAAAATCAATGTCTCCAACTCAAACTTAGATTGTCCATTCAATTCAAATATGGATCATTGAGCTACTACAAGCAAATACCATCATACGGTCCAATTCAAATGAAATTCCAAATGTGTTTATCCTAAATATGATGACAAAAGCAAAATGTGTATGTGTATGAATAAAGTGGATGATTATAAAGTTTGAACATGCCCGTATGTGTATATCTCTAGGTTTGATATATGAATTTGAAATCACGAAATCCGGCTTAAAAAATGTACCGCTTAAATGAATTACAAAAGCTAATGATGGAGTCGAATTCCAAAATTCCAATCTTAGGTTTGTAATTCGGTACATCAAGGTATATCACGATGTTCAAAAGTATTGTTATCTCATAGTACAAACTGTGAAACAAATGGATCAACCATGAGTGCACAATATCTCAATTACGCTTAAAGTCCCTCAAATATAGACACCTCACCTTTATCTCAAGTCAACCCCCCCACCACCACCACCACACACACACACACACACACACATAGAGAAGTCGTTTTCCCCAAACACCAACACACGAGCACATTAACACCCCTCTCTCTTGTAAAGTCCGACCCCAACATAGGTCTCTAACACTTTGTCTCTGCATGCACACATCTCTTCCTCACTCTCTAGGTCTCCCGCTATCTCTCTTACCCAAGCACACGCACTATGTAGAGTGTATATTTCCATACACACAAAACGCCGCCCCCAAACGCCTATCTCCCTAGTTATGTGGTTCTCAAGACTCACCTCACACACCACCCCCACTGCAAACAAGCACACTTTGTCTCCTTGTGCACCACTCTCCTCTTCTATCTCTCCCACATGCGGACCTGCCCCACCTCCTTCCCTGCATACATATATGTCGTGACTCTTGCATAGCTCCCTAATGTATAATCGCTCTCGATTTCGCACATTGTTCTCTCCACCATCTATTCTAGATCTCTCATGAAGTCCCTATCACACACACGATGACTCGCTTCCTTTGCGCCTCCGCTCATAGGCCAATTTCGACAACATCAACATTGTCTCCCTATCTATACGCCCATTTATGGACACAAACGACCCTCTCGCCTCTCTCTCTCTCTCTCTCTCTCTCTCTCTCTCTCTCTCTCGCCGCTAGCTCTCTTTCTCTCGCTCACACCCCTCTCCCACACACACACTCGATGTCTCTTCCAAATAGTCTGCCCCCAGCCCGCACCTGCTATCCCGCTACTACACATGTCACACCATTCCCCTTCCCTTATACTAGGTTTACATCATCATGGTCTCTACTCCACGACACTCTCTCCATCTCACACACAAACGCTGCACAAACACACACAAACACACACAAACACCCATTTATCTCGATCCTCATCTCTCCCATGTCCGCATGTGTATCTCACACACTCACTCTAATTATGTATATGTGTCTCCACGCTACACAACACAAAGCCCCATGTACATGTCTCTCTATCCTCCACACACATAGACACAAAGAATCTGTTATCATTGCCTCCTCTCAACATATCACACGCTCTCTCTCTCTCTCTCTCTCTCTCGCAAACACGCCATCAAGGGTTTCCCGTGAATAACTTACCGCCTATTCATCAACAAATGTGGCAAGACGGCTAACATGAGACGTGAAAAAGAATAAATCTACACGTGCTTAGACCACCTAGTATGACTACTAGGACTAGAGCAAGCCAAAAGCGCTACCATTACCCCCTCCTTGTCGGCGACGGGAAAATCTTTGTTTTACACAATGAGAAGTCATTGTGCTAAGGCCCCACATGCCGAGGCGCTGAATAGAATGTAGATGCTAGTTTATGGAAGCAAGTATCGATAATACATTTGTATCTCCATACTTATATTTCTTCTCTTATAAAAACCGAGGTGGTGATGATGGTATGTGCCATCTTGCAATATAGACCGTCCGATCTATATCCGATGATGGAAATTAAACTAAAAGATACCCGCACCCTCTCCACATTTGCGCACAAGGCCTTCCTCGCTCATCCCTATCTCCAACAAACCTCATTGTTGAGCAATTAAGAAAGGAAGCCTCGAACAAACTGGCCTCGGTGGCCACCAAGCCGCCAATCCCCATGCCTCCGCCACCACCACCAACCACCACCACACCCCACTCCTCTTCACCTTATCTCATATTTCTCGAGATATCATTAGTTTTACACATGGGATTACTCCCAAGGGTCAATCACAACAAGTGTTTTATAAAAATGCATCTTGATGTTCCGTAATGCACGGATCTTGCTAGTACTCCTACACAAGACTAAGTTGGTGATGCCGGTGTGTCTCGCCATCCGTCAAGCTTCTCGACCATTAGATCTACATCTAACGATTGTGAGGTAAGTTGTTGCCTTTTCTCACCAACATCCCACTTGTCTACCAATTTGCAGAAAAACCCATAATTAGTATCTTAAAACCAACCACATCCCTCCCTCGACCTCACCAAAGCAGCCCAAGGAATATATTCTAATTGAAACATATGTATATCAAAATTAGAGTGTTTTGTACCAAGTTTGTGAATAAGTATTATTCTAATTATGATTCGCTGCAACGGACATGAACATTGCTAGTATTTCCAACCATGCATTTTTTCCTAGTATTCCATAGTTTCGAAGTTTTCCATCAAGATATTAGTCACCATGGTTGATATTTACTTTCAATCATGTACACATATGCACTATGTAACTAGCCTTGCTTATTGGCTTCCAAAGCTTAACTTTCACTCCTACTTACAATATGTAGAGTATTTAACAAAAACTACCACTTTCAACCAGCCCTAGGAAGAATCTATTGTACAAAAATAGCAAAACATACCCAAAATTTCTTAATCCACGCCAAAAACTACTACCTAGTACTCCTACCGATTAGGTTCGTTAAACCCATTTATGACAGGGTTGGCCCACACGTCCGCGGCCGACGAGGCAGCTTAAACCAACACATTTTGTTTGACCGCTGACACGAGGGACCCACATCCGACCTTCTATCCTATTATTCCCCCTCAAATCATTATTTTTCCTGAACATTGCTTCAAATAGTACTGATGCGTGTTCGTCGGTGGCGCCGGTGATGAGCGAGTTGGCCGCCGCCCAGCCGGACGGGCCGGACGCTGCGCTGGCCTCCGCACGGGTTGGCAGGTTGGCCCGAGCATGACTCATGAGCGAGCAAGCCGCCACTGGCCTTCGCCGAGCCGATGGTTGGCTCGAAAGCGCCGCTGCAGGAGCAAGCCACCACGCTGCCGCGCTAATCTAGCTAGCAAACCTTGCGCATAAGCAACTGGACGGAGCTATCTTGGCTAGCTAGCGTCATGAAGCGCCGGACGGAGCTGGCATCCGGCTGCCGCAACATGGGCTCTACACCGCCGCGCGTTTTGACTTTGCTTTCACGGCGGCGGTAGTGCGCCCCATGGCCGAGGATGACTAGGTGGACGGGCCGAGGTAGGAGGTCACCGAGGATTTTTGTTAGTAAGAGCATGTACAATGGTTGATAAGGTAGTCTTATCTTAAGTCTGCCACGATGCAAGTGGTAGTAGTTTCTGGCATTTTAGTGGTTTCTTGCATTATTAGGGGTTTCTTGTAAGGAACAATGTACGCATTACTAGCTTACAAAAAGCGATTCTAGGTTGCGTTGTACTCCAACGAGTACTACTAGTGGTCGCGGGAGTGTATACCTCGTTTTGTGGGTTCGATCCCGGCCGAACGCACGTCGGCCTTTCTTTTAAAAATAGTACTACTACACTTTGCTGTGAGCCATATTTTACACGGATAGTTTGAGTTTTGAAGTCGAACGGACGTGCGGCCCCACAATCTGGGTGAACTGGACAGCCTAGCCACGTGAACGGGTTTTCCTTCCCAGCATCCCGTGGCTCGCGGGCTCGCCCTAGCCGCACCTCGCTTGCAGCTTCCTCATCAGCTAGTAACATATTTAAACTAGCGCCTCCCAATTAAGCCCGAGGCGCCGGAAAAGCCTGGCAAGGGCATTGGGAACTGTGCATATGGCTCCATACGTAAAGTGCTCTACTACTACTCAGAGCTTGTATGCTAAGTGCATGGACTTCACTCAATTATCGGCTCTACTATAAAATAAATTCTCTTGACATGTTTTTTAAACGAAGGCAAAAGCTTTGCTTCATCTCATTCATAAAGAAGGAACTACTAACAAAGTTCGACGAGATCCATTACACCTCCACAAATGGAAGCTTAAAAGCCTAGTCTCACTGTATCAAATAAGAGCAAGTACAATAGAGCTGAGTCAGCGGCTATAAGGAATAAACTAGTATATTTCGCTTAGTTGGAAGAAAGAGAAGAGAGAGAGAAGGTAAACGGCTCTTCGTCAAGAGCCAGCTCTAACACGTGCTCCTAGGCACTTTGTGAGAATGAAATATAAATACATAATAAAGAAATAGTACTCTTTTGATCTACTATTATACATGTTGACTATAAGACGGCCAGAAGTTGACATGACACTGCTTATAGCCAGCAAATGCTATACTATTAGCCATGCTCTAACTCAAATGTTCTCGCCTCAAAGAATCGTCACCGATAAATAGGCTGCTAGTGTGCGTGAGAGGAGCGGTTGAGTAGGCCAGCTACTCCTACGTGAGAGGAGCGGCTGAATATAGCACCGAGAGTATCCACTAGGCCACTATGCAGTGTACTTCCCGCATTGATAGTACAATGATGGTTCTAGAGAACAGAGTACCTCCACTTCCAACCTGTAGCTCCTTGGCCCCGAGATTCAAGAGTTCAAAACTGGTGCACTATACTAGACTAGACTAGAAGTACAAGACATCGCACTACTAGTTGAGAAAAGTAGTACTGGTATCTGCTACAAGACGAGTACGCATTCTCCATTACATAATGTAAGACATTTTTGACACTAGTTGGCGGTACAAAAATGGCAAAACATACCCAAAATTTCTTAATCCACGCCAAAAACTACTACCTAGTGCCAAAAATTTCTTACTAGTGCTATTATTTACAGATAATGCAATCCCATAACGCTCCATAATGCTAGTACTAGTAGTAAATAATAGCCTCACCCCTTCGCCGAGGAACGATCTACAGCTTGAAGGGACGAGGCCCCGCGGTTACTACGCCTTATCTCCTCCTCGCCAGCCTCCCCCCAAGAGAAGGCAGTTCGTCGCTGCTCCCATGGATTCGCCAGCGGTTCTCCTCCTCGCCGGGCTGGGAGACCTTGGACGATGATCCTCCGGGAGAAATCGCACGCCGCCCAACGCCCTCACCGCCAAGAAGACTCGGTGCTTCCTCGCACCAACTTTTTCAAGACGCCGCTTAAACAGCTTGGGAAAAGGCCATGCTTGTTGGTCTTCCATGCGCCCTCGAGGAGAAGGTTCTTCTATGGGACAATCCTTTGAACAGTCCACCGCCCCCCGCCATGGTTGCACGTTGACTCCGCTTAGAGTTGCCGACGCTGAGAGGTAGTCGGATTTTGTCCGATGAGCAGGTCAAGAATGGAGTTTGATCATGTAGTACTTAGTTATTCCATTTCCATCCCGTAATTTCTCCGCTGCCCACCGCCTTATATATAGGTTCGGGTCGGTGCCAACGAAGATTGGCTTGCATACCTCCGCCGGATACCACCATCATTTTGCACAACATCCACAAAGAAGGCGGCCGCTCGTAGACCCTTCTCCACCATTGGGATTGGCCTTCCGGACCGGCTGGGCTTGAATACGATGATGATGCCTACATGAGATTGAAGAAGATAGCAATTGCGACCCGCCGACAAAGCGACGCTGCTACGACGATTACTATCTCATCGCGGTGTTCGACATAAGGATTGCCATCAATGCAAGATGCAAGAACGGCAGAGGTCGGGCGATGTTGGCGGCGAGATTTGTACCCTACATGTTCAAGACGCCAGGCGCCATCTAGGCCGATCTTCGCGTGACAAGCCAGGGACTTGTTTCATCTGGTTGCCATCCCACGGCACGGAGATTACAAACGGAATGCACAAACCATCATTTGCATCCCTAACGGTACTCCATTATTTTGCAGGGACCACCATCCCTCGATCAAAATAAGATCGCCGATCCTCGATGTGCATTTGCATCCGCGATTCGGTCTAACTCGAACCTTGTAGCTGACTTTGGCATATTGGGATCAACTATCTTAGCAGTCGTTACCCATGGTACCACCGATGTGCAACATGGTCACACAATCTACCACGATCGGACCGTCACCATCTACCCGTATTCCATTTTTAACCCTCTCGCCTTCTTTTCATTGTTGTACTAGTAGTATACTTAGTAGTACTAGTAGGAGTACTTTTTACCTTGAGGACGCGATAGCTAGCTAGGCCCTTGAAGACTTGAACCCACTAGCTGCCACCATTTTTGTTTTTCCATGTCTTACTATCTCATCCATGTAGCCAAGAGTGGCTATATATAATAAGTCGTTATTTTACTTCCTCTATACCGAGTAGTACTATTTTCTGCACAAGACATCGACCGCCATATTTGAGCACAACATTATTATGCATGGACCTTGACTATGTATGTCACCATGTGTCCAGATCTGGGATGCCGCGGTACCGATGAACGGCACCGAAGTTCGACCCCGTGATGCTACATGGGTGCCGAGGAACACTCTTGGAGAGTACTCGCTTTCATCGGGACAGCTACCCCATTGTGAAGCGGATGCCACCTTCGTGCACGACACGGAAGGCCTGCCGCTCATGAAGCATGGTTGTGTCTTCATTGCGCACCACGGATGAACGATATGATGGGACACGCTATCCCTGATTTATGCCGCTCAGCTTGGATGAGTCTCCATCGTGGAATCGGACTAGAAAGCTGCAACAATGATTACCGCTGCCCACCGCTATGGATCGTGCCATCCATGAAGAACACCGGACTGGAACCTGGAGGAGGACATGCATGTAGTCCATCTATAACGTAAGTGGAGTACGGTAATTGTGAACAATAGCGCTGTGAATATATGTAGACTAGTCGTGCACAAATTTATCACATGAATTGAGATGAACTTGTGTGGCATAACGGCATTTGTCCTTTAGAATTTATTACTAGTAAATGTGTTATGTGTACGCGCAACTTGTGTGGTTGTTGCACGGCTCCAACACGCCTTTTGAGAAAAAAGGTGGCACAACTTTGGATATACGTGACATAGCGGCATCATACAAGAGCATCGTCGCTATAGTTGTAGTACACCCTACTAGGAAGACAACTCCTATAAAACCTTGCGCTTGGCTCTTTGCTCTTCGGAGGTTCAACAGTTCAGACTGTGTGAACCTTGCACTTGGCTCTTCGCTTCTTCGAAGGTCCAACAATGATGATACTATAGTACAATATGCTTCGCAACTGACACCGATTGAACTGCTGCACGCCCATCGCGAGGGCGAGGGCGAGGGCGAGGGAGAGGAGAGGGAGGAGAGGGAGAGGGCGCCAGAAGTCAAAACCTCTCTCGTCTCCGCGAACCATCACTGCAAGGCGAGGGAGAGGCGTAGTAAGCAAGCTTCTCCTCGCTCGCGAAGTTGACGGGACACATCAAAGGAGTACTAGTACTAGTAGTAGTCCATACTGGCCCTTTCCGATTAATATGGCTTAATTTGAAACGAGAAAATACATCGGCGGTCAACGATGTAACAATACGCCTTTACGGTCACTATATATAGTTTTGCGGTGATTATACGATCACTAGCTCATCGAGAGCAATCGAATTGCACCCCATCGACCGCCACATAGTCGACGTGGCACTTTGTTGATCGTTAAATTGTCACCTGGTTTCGGGTCCCACCGCCGCCAAGGTAGCAAAGAAATCAGTTAAACAAAACTTTACGCAGGCATCGACACGAGTCCAAGCTCTTGCGCGCGAACCGCCTCGGCTGTGTATGTGAGTGCATGCACGTGTCCTCCTCGGTCTTCCAACAAAGAGTGTACATCGCTACAAACAAAGAGTGTGGTACATAATGTACATCTACACTTCCAATGCATTTAGCCTTTAATCTAAATCGATATTGATTGACTAATGCACCAACTTGTGCAGAGGTATAGGCTACATGTCTATCCTTAATTACAGCATGCAACGGCCTTCATTTAATCTTCTTATCTCAATGGTCGATGCACACATAAGTCTGCTACTTTTGGGCGCAATTATGCCCTTGTCAATGTGTAAATCTCTAAATGTATAGTCTTTCACGGACGAGGGAGTAGGTTGAGCACTTGAGCGTGAGTTGTGTGTGTTATGCGCCATGTAATGTGTGCCACATGGGTGCGTGAGTGTTATGCTGGTCGCACACCATTTACCCCCGCCACCGCCGCGCCCGCCATTTCATCTTCCTTGGTAGCTCACAGCATTCATATCCCCCCGCCACTACTCGACCACACGAGGAGAAGCTTTCGCGCCGCTCACCAATCCACTTCCCCGCTGCTCGCAGGCACCGAAACCCCAATGGCGTAACCGACCGACACGCAAAGCCGCGATTGGAATTCCTCCCGATGTTCTCTTGAGCAGATCTATAGTCGATGGACTCTACTTCAAGACCGTCCGTCTCGGCCGCATGCTCGGTGTCTTTGTATCGCTTACTGCTCTGCAACCGCCGCGGCTTTTTCAAGACACCCTGCTTGTCGATGCCCGATCTCGCAGTGGCCCGCATAATCGACTTGACGATCCTACGAGGTTGCCGTGGTGCCCTCGACATGCTACCACTACCCGCCCACCTGCCCTTCATGCGCGCGCCACCATCGGGCGGGCATGAAGGCCAATCGATCGCCCTCATCCACCACACCGTAGTCCGTGGCCTCGTGGATATCTACACCCAGCGAGAGATCACCTTCCATCGCTGGATACAGCCGACATCGAGCCTCGCCCGCCGACACTCCCGCCACTACGCACGAGACGCCAAGGTTTTGGCTCGACTCTCTGCTTGTAGAAAGTTGTAATCATGCGGCGCCCACACCATCGTAAGACTACATGGATTACAAGCTCATTGCCTTGTTCAACATGGGATTAGTCTATTCGAACTGGCCGCCATACATGGTTATGGCTCATCATCAATCCTGTTGAGGCAACATTTCGTCTCGATGCTATAGTGCATGATGGCATCGCTTACGCCGGTCAACGCATGATTGGCTGCCTATACCGTGGAATCTATCGTCGTAATTGTTCTATCTCATCTCATCTTTACCTTATGAATACGATCGCCTGCTCATTTGTTACAAATTTAGAATGCATAGCATGTCTATAACCACATCATTGCTATGTGTTCCTCTCATTTCCTAGATTTTTATGACCACACATGTTATTGTTAGAGTTGATATGAGAACAATTGGCATCTAATGATTGTTAGAATACATATTATGAGCATAACATCATGATTGCTATATGTTACTCTCGCTTACAAGATTTTTATAACAACGCATGTTATTGCTTAGAGTTGATATGAGAACAGAGTAGTAAGTGCTATGGTAGAATATGAGTAGGCGCTCATAGCTGTTTTCCTCTCATTGTTACATGATGTTTGAACCATGACATGTTGTTAGAATATGAAAGCCATTGGCTTATTTTTTTAACTTGGGGTATGATTATGACCATGGCATTGCAATTCTCTGCCTATGATATGTGTCACTGTTATAATAATCTTAATTCCACACATACTCAACATGATTGTTTTTTTGTCCTTTGGTCTCCAATTTGAATTGTTGCAGCAGACGAATGCGCTGGCCTTCATGATTCCAGACTGAATCATACCAGCCGATGGGTGGTGGTTTATCGCCGCTCAGCCGACGACGGTCATTTGATGCTCATTCGCACGCACTAAATTGACCAAACCATTACATCAAACCACATGCAAGACAATGCATGGGGCGCTCGTGACATTGATGGCTATGGCTGCTTCGTGTTCGAGAAAGATCCCAGCTCCGCTGGGCTAGGCGATTCAACTCGAGGCGGGTTTACAGCCTCGCAACCACTCCTTGTTCCTCGGCTCAATTATCCGATCATCCAACCAATCATCGATCATATCACCGGCGATGATTACCGTGCTATGCAACTTCCATTCGTGAGGGGGGCTGTGTTTACACATCATACCATGGGTTTCATGAATCACCATATCCAGAGATTCGCCGACATAGCTTGTTGCCGTGTAATCTTCAAGTGTGAAAGGCATCAAGCTTCCATGCGATGGATGGCTTTTGCAAACCCGACATGCGGCGATGTGGTTCATGCCAACAACAAATATGCACAACTTGATTCGTGCCGATATCTAGACCGAGCCATGTATTCTGCTGCTATAGCGTGACGCTCTTTGTTGGATATTATGTACTGTTGTTAGTTTGAAGCACCCTCCGGTTTGAAGGATAGATACCTTCCTCGATCAAGTGCATCCTAACTCACCCGAGTAGGATGTACCGATAATGATGATGGAGATGTCATGTATATATATATATATATATATATATATATATATATATATATATATATATATATATATATATATCGCTTAGGCTTCAAGTGCATTTGTTAGTTAAACATATGTATAAATTCAGACACTAAATACGACTAGTAAGTAGTACAAGAGCAATACTAGTATACGCCGGTCAAATTATTCATCATGTCCACACATTGAATTGATGACAACACGCTGCGCTGTGAGGTGACACAAGAATCCCATGCATGTTCGGGTATTCTCGACTTCAGATTTGGAGTACCACTTATCCGTCAAATCTTTCATCATTCACTTAAAACAATCGATTGATCATACATTGAGTACCATATAACTAGAATTACCGATGCAAGTCGAAGAAGGATTGGCCGGTGCTGCCGGTCAAGCGCCAAGTTTGATCCCACGGATCAGAGCTGATCGAGCACCTTGAGGCCAAAGTGAGTGCCGACAACACGAGATTTCAGTCTCTCATCGATTTGTTCATACCAACCATCGACAATGAGCACAACATATGCTACACCCAACATGAGAAACTTCCGTAAGACACCGATCGCCGCCTACTTGCACAAACATATTCCTTTGTTTATAGCTCTATTTTCTTTTTAGACACGACCTGTGAAGCAATTACAATTTGACAGCTTAATAAAAGTGAAACAAGTGACTGCAACATGCCAAAGATGTTATGAAAATGCCAACTACGTACACTAAAACCTGTATTCCAAATACCGCAGTATCACACTTAGTGGCCTAAGGAAGCAATTCTTCCAAAAGCAATTCCTGTATGCTCAAAAGGGGCACGGACGCCGCAAGATACAATGGAGTGCGGCATGCACGCGATGTGGCACAAGACCTGCAATACCTTGCCGGTGATGGTCAACGGCCGCGACGGCAGAAAAGGTTCTCGTGCTGCACACCAACAAGAACTTCACCAGCAGAGGACCAACTGGGTGATGCAGCAAAGACCACCTCGGGACCTGGAGCAAGAGAAGGAGCGGAACTGGTCCTCTCGCAAGATTTTCTACCGCATTTAACACTAGGGCCAGAGTAAAAAGATTATAAGTTAGTTAGGTATTGGTAGTTGTACTACCTTGTCGTCCGCAAGTTGGTATTGTTGTTAACGATCTTTTGGTATGAACTTGCATTTGCTTCCAACCATCATGCCGAGGGTCGGCGTGGATATAAAGCTGAATCATTTGTTTCAAACGAATTTTCAGCACCTGATTTTTATTTGATGGGTAGCATAAGCACCCGCCGCTCAATTCCCAGCCTCCAAATTTTTCAAACAAGTGCATGCACTTATTATCACGATAAAAAACAATATCCGTGCTGCATCCCAATTATCACCTGCATTTGCAGAATTCTCTCGCTTATTGAGCACGATATTGTTTTTTCAGGTCGAATAAGTTTCAACTGGCTGCGATCACCTGGGTTGGTTTTGTTTTTAACAGGCCCAGCCCATGACAACAATGGGGCACAAAGATCCAGCAGTATCTATCGCCTCGCCCACCAAATGTTAGTTATATTTTGTCTTACAACATCCGCAGCAGTTTTTTTTACCGAATCAAACACACAGCCCAGTTCTATTTTCCTCTTGAAACGCATGTCCTACATCCGCTTTTCTAATCTCTACCTATAGTTTTACTAGTTCATATACACGTATCATTATATTGAAAACACATGAAATTCCCTTTTCATATTTACATCCTTATTTTTGTTGTTTTTCCCATCCAACGCTGATTTTTTACCACCGGTTTTCCTTAAACCAACTCAATTGTCCCATGTCTTATTTGCTCACAAAACAAAATGATTTTTTGGCAAATCAATAAGTTCTTAAAAATGTTTATCATTTCGATTACAACAGTTCGACTCCACCAAATATGCAAAATAAGGTTGAACTTTTGACCGTGGTCCCGGCAGAAAATGGGCTGTAATAAATTACTTAAGAATTAGCAAATGGGCTGCAAATTATAAAAATAGCAAATGGGCTTTATGTTGTCTGCCACAGATTTGAGGCTGACTTGTGGCCTACTAAGTTCATGCGCATACAAGGTTTCGCAAAAAGAAACTTAGTCAACAATCGACTCTAAGAGCGCCGCATCGTTAGATGTCAATCTAACGGCAATCATGCTTCTTCAGCTCTCGATCTTCCCGCCCAAATACCAAACCAGCGCTGCCGAACCGCCGCCCCTCGCCTCCCGTGGTCGGGTAATGTTGCCGGCAGGCCTCATGGCCCCATCATACTCGCATCCATGGCCTATCTATCCCTCTACTCACCCACACCTCCTCGTTATTTTCCGCGACGGCAAATCAACCAGCCAACCTTGTACTTCTCCACTGCAGGCAGCCACCGCCGTGTCTTCCCCGCCCGTGTCGATCCTTAGTAGGCCTCGCCGTCGACCACCACCTGGTGCTCTCGGTGCGGCGTGGTCAACGATGTCCATCCAACGGCCATAGTGCTTCTTCAACCTCCGGTCTTCTTGCCCCCCACCAAAGCAGCAGGCCCGGCCAAGATGCTCCTCGCCTCCCGTGGTCGGGCCAGTGCCGCAGAGGCCTCACCATCCCCATACTACTCCCACCGCTGGCCGTGCCATCCCTCCACTCACCCACTCACCCCGTTATTCTGCGGGCGACGGCAGCCTCACACCGCAGCCAACCAAGAACCTCGTGTTCTCTCCGCGCGGGCATCCACCGCCACGCCTTCCCCGGCTCGCCGCCCCTTCCTAGGCTCGCCGCCCACCGCCGCGGGTGCTCTCGCACGGCATGGTCAATGTGGTCAACGACCGACTTCCATCGGAAGAGTATCAGACGTGGAGAGGCCGATAGCTGGGTCCACAACAGCCGCAAGGAAGTGCCTCCTTATTACGCCAAGAAAATAATTATTCCTCCACCTAACAAATAGGGACCCACCGGACGGGCCACCAGATTTCACGGAAAAACGCTTCCTCGATCGCTGGGACCCACCGACGGGCCACCGATTTTGCGAAAAAACGCTTTGCCCTCGATCGCTGGGACCCACCGGACGGACCACCGATTTCACTTAAAAACGCTCTCTCATTGGCCACCTCGACCCACCGGAAGTGCCTCCTTATTACGCATGTAAAATGAATACTCCCGCTAGCTGGAACCACCATGGTGGAGGCTGACTTAGGGCATACTAAGTTGACGGGACGGAGGGCTTTGTCAACTTAGTCAATATGAACGATTCTAGCTCCAAAGGACCGTGACGATGTCCATCCAACGTCCGCCGTGCTTCTTCAATCTCGCTTCTTCCTGCTCCAAATTAGCCAAACAAGCGCCAAGGGACTGCTCGCTTCCTCCTCCTGCATGCCAGGTCAGGCCGCCCAGAGCTCCTCACCGCCCCATCAGATTCCCATCGCTGGCCTAGCCATCCTCTACTCACCCACACTTGTCTGTTATTCTCCGGCGACGGCAGACTAACCAAGAAACCTCGACAACAGATTCTCCGCTGGGAAACAACTACCGAAGTCTTCCCCGCCTCCGTTGTCCCTTCCTAGGCCTCACCATCGCCCACCGCCTGGTGCTCTCGGCAAGCCTGGTCAACGTGGTCAACAACCGACATGCATCTCAAGCGGATCAGACGGAGAGGCCGATACCGGGTCCACGGCCGCACGCAAGGAAATGCCTCCTTATTACGCCGCAAAATAATGATTCCTCCACCTAACATCGGGACCCACCGAAGGGCCTCAGATTTCGCGAAAAATGTTACCGCTGCGACAAATCTGACCCACCAGCTATATGTTCGCAGCAAGGAAGTGCCTCCTTATTACGCACAAAAATGAATACTCCCCGTTAGCTGGGACCCAAAGATAGTGGCAGGTTGACTTGTGGGCCTACTAAGTTGATGGGGACGGAGGGCTTTGTCAACTTAGTCAATATGCACGATTCTAGCTCCAAAGGACTGCACGATGTCCATCCAACGATGTAGTGCTTCTTCAACCTCCGGTCTTCTTGCTCCAAATCGCCAAACCAGCCTGCCGTGCTCTCGTGGCTCCTGCCACCGTGACTGCTCATGGGCGGTGGAGGCGCCACCGCCTCTACTACTCCCACCGCCGCCAGCCCATCCTCTACTCACCCACACCCCCGTTATTCTCATGCGGCGATCGCAGCCTCACACCGCAGCAAACCAGTGAACCTCAGACTTTCACGCTGCGGCATCCATCGCCGTTTTCCCCGCCCACGCCGCCCCTTCCTAGGCTCGCCGCTGTCCATCGCCTGGTGCTCTCGCGCGCTGCGTGGTCAACGTGGTCAAGGAACGGCTTCCATCGGACGTGGATCAGACGCGGAGAGGTCGACACCGGGTCCACGGCCGCAGCAAGGAAGTGCCTCCTTATTACGCAAAAATAATTATTCCTCCACCGACAGAGGCGACCCACCGGACGGGCCACCGATTTCGCGAAAAAACGTTTCCGACTCGCCGGGACCCACTACTACATCTTCGCACGCAAGGAAGTGCGTCCCGCAAAAAATGATTTCCCTCGACCGCCGGGACCCACCAGCTACATCTTTGCACGCAAGGAAGTGCGTCGGGCAAAAAAATCAAACGCTTACGCCGACCGCCGGGACCCACCAGCTACATCTTCGCAGTAAGGAAGTGCTCGATACCGACCCACCTGGTCAAGCGCATATAGCGCCGCTATTCGGTCGATGTGTACGCACATACCGGGTCGATGTAGAGGCGCACGCAGTCGTAGTAGAGGCGCACACGTGTCGTAGTAGAGGCGCCGCGACATAGCATGTACACGCACGCACAGCGGCGAGGGTGCAAGAAAGAAAATACGCCACATACGCATATACGGCAGGGTCTCGAACGCCACTCGCGATACGCACATGGCTGGGTCGAACGGAGAAACAGCGCCGCCGTCAGGTTCATGGGGAGCCAACCGGCTGGGTCGGAACGGAATGCATGGTCGTGTTCATCGGGAGGGCTTGACGAACAGCGATGGAAACGAGGTTCGCGTATCGCACAACGGAGGAAACGGACTCTCCTACGCTCGAACGGGTCCCGTTGATCGGGAGGGTGTGGCGATCAGAACGGAGGAAACGGACCTCCCACGGTCAAACGGGGTCCTGTTGATCGGGAGGGTGTGGCGCATCGCAAAACGGATTTAAATGGACCTCCCACGGTCAAACGGGGTCCCGCTGATCGGGAGGGGTGGCGCATCGCGAAAAACAGATGAAACGGACCTCCTACAATGTAAACAGGGTCCCGTTGATCGGGAGGGTGTGGCGATCGCAAAACGGACGAAACGGACTTGCATTGAGCGCCACAACAAACAGGGGTCCTGTTCATCGGGAGGTGTGGCATACCGCAAAACGGACTCCACGGATACCGTTCATCTCCACCGCCGACCTCCTCTAGCCTCCACTGCCATCAGAGACCTCCTCCACCTCCACGGGCCCTCGCTCATCCAGCCTCCACCGCTGGCCACTCCACCGCCATCGCTGAACCACCCTCCACGGCACCCTCCACCATCTACTATTCATCCAGCCTCCACACCACGGGTCCTGCTCAACCACCCTCCACGGCCACCCTCCACCGCTTCATCTGCTCATCCAACCTCCACACCACGGGTTCCTGCTCATCCGAGGCAACGCCACCGCCATTGTTCATCCAAACCCCCCCAACGCCACTGCTCATCCAATCAATCGGCTTCAGCTTAGCAACAAGAGCAAAGGAATCGCCCATCGGGTTCGGGCTAATACCATCGATCGATCGCCGGGTTCAAGAACGCGAGCTCGCAGCAATCGCCGGGTTCG
>JAHIAM010004133.1:0-51768 GCA_021605205.1 Aegilops longissima | reverse complement strand
CTACAACTAAGATGTGCCCTTTGAAATTGTGTATGGCTTCCCCCGTGGCACCTATTGATTTGTTGCCTCTTCCATCTTAGAAGGTTAATTTTGATGCTAAAGAACGTTGAATTGATTTTAAAATGCATGAATAACTAAGGAAAACATTGAGCGATGAAAAATATAAACTTGTGGAGATAAGGGTAGAAAACATGTTGTCTTTGCACCGGAGATCTTGTTTGGTTACATTTATGTAAGGATAGGTTTCTAATTTGCGCAAATCAAAGCTAATGCCACGGTGATGGTCCATTTAAGGTGTTAGAGAAAATAAATGATAATGCATATAAACTTGAGCTGCCTGCAGATTTTGGGGTTAGTCCCACTTTTAACATTGCAGATTTGAAGCCTTATTTGGGTGAGGAATATGAGCTCACGAGGACGACTTCATTTCAAGAAGGGAGGATGATGAGGACATCAATACCATTGTTACACCCACAGCCCCTACTGCTACATATATCGGACCAATTACTAGAGCTCAACGCCAATTAAATTATCGTACTTTCGCTTGGTAATGATTCTAATGTTCATGAGAATATGATGTTGCCTAAATTGGATACATTTGTTTTGCTTACAAATGAAGGCCCTAGCTTGAGAAGGATGGACATTGAGCAAGAGCAAGCATGGAGATAATGCCATGCAAGGGGAACAAGAACGGAGTTACAAGTGATGATTTCAGACTTTGAAGCCACCCTAATGGTGCATGAAGCCTTGGACGAAATATACAAGATGCTACTTCATAAATGTCGCCCGAGGCTATTCTAGGTGCTAGTCACCTTATTAGTGGGCCAGGCCCATGTAATTTCGAAATACTTAAGTATAGGCTGTTTTAGAGTCCGTATGTGGGGAACAAGAGTTAGGGTTGATTTCGACCCTCCACCAAGGGCCACGAAATTCTCTTCCTCCATATATACAGCCCTTAGGGCACCGTTAGACCTTGGGTTTTGTTTAGATTAAAAGTTCGCCATAGCTGCAACTTCGCAGATTTCGCTTGTGTTCAACGACTGCATAAAGGCCAAACCCCACCTTGATCAATAAAGCTTCCATCTTATATTCGCAATATCCAGATTGCAATCTCGCTTTTTGCTTGTTCTTCGCTTGTCGCAGAAATGCACCGTGTGTCGTTGATCGTGTTCGTGTGGTCAATAACCTCTCGGAGTTGGTTTAGCGATTGCTAGCCGACGCCCTCAAGACGTCAGTAGTCGGATCGCCAAAGTCGACTTCCTCCAAAGCGAAAACCACATCTCATCGAAAGACGGGACACCCGCTCTATCAATGTGCCATCTTAGAAAATCTATCCACAACAACAAACTCTAATCCTTTCCATTTTGAGTTCTAGGCAAACCAAGTACAAAATCGATGCTAATGTCTTCCCAAGGTTGATAAGGAATAGGAAGAGGCATGTAAAGACCATGGGATTGAGCTTTGACTTAGCTTTCATGACATGTAGAGCAACGGTTGGTGAAGCTGAGACATCACGAAACATCTTGGGCCAAAATGTGGAAACCATCAAAGATGCTCTTGTTACAAATACTAGAGAGACGCTAGCACGATTGCATAATAGGCAGGATACGCAAACTTGTGCATAACCTACTAGGCAAAAATGCAACTATCTCTATCCCAATTATGCTATATGTATGGTATTCCTGCAATGATCCAAGATGACAATCTTAATGGAGTATGATGCTATGGTTCTTGCTCATAAGCTCTTTTGCTTATCTTTTGCTCTTTGCTTAAAAGCTTGGGTGGTTTTCTCTGTGAGCTCTTTTCTCATGCAAACTTCACTAACCAAGATAGCAATTGGTATGTTATGACAACCTTGTGACACACAAGTGGATCCCAAGATATGCACCACTATGGTACGGATGTATGCTATGGAGTATGATCACTAAATGTGCACAAGTCACGCTGTTTAATACTCAATGGCTAGTCTCGATGGGTAAGCTACGCAAAATGAGGCAAGTGGGTTATCAATGCAAATGCAAGGTATGACAAAGATGTCGAGGAGTTACCGCCCCAATGATGACTAGTCGATGTAGATGAGCGTGGTGATGATGACTTCAACTGCACTCTAGATAGCCAAACACAATAGGATACGGAAACCACAACTCAAAATCTCAAGGACTAAAATGTGTCAAAATCGCATCCAAGTATCGGAAGATTTTGGTGTGGGTTTGGGAGATGGTGGAGGTGGGTGGTGGTGCGAACTGAAAATTCAGTTTGCAGAGTTGAACTGACGTCGTTTTGCGGTCGTCCGTCTTGACGTCCGGTACTCGGCCGTCCAAGGCTCGGGTGATTTTCGGCACGGAAGAACTGCTTTCTGGGTGGAAGGGGATGGTGAGATCGAAATCGAGTGGTTTGTGGATGGAAAGGGTGGGAGGGGGGAAGCTAGATCCACACGAGCAACACAAACCATGGACCAAATCCAACAAAATCTCAACTCACAAACAAATCACAAATTTTTGGGGCTATTTTTGGTGGGGATTTTCGAATTTAGGACGAAACAACAAAATCAAGCTAGAAAACACGTGTAGGGGCTCCAAGAACGGATCAACGGGCTCATGATACTAAGATGATGTAAGGAACCCCACGCTGATGATCTTTCACGTTGAGCGGATCCTACGGTGAATCACGAAGAACACGCGAAGAACAAGAGGGAAACACGGGGAAACGAGAGAAATCACTAAACCAACAAGAGATCAATCACACAAGTGCTAGATCACCGATCACATAAGGTGTCACAAGATTCAAGATCAACAAAGGAAAGATACAAACGGTAGCCGTTTATCCGTGAGGAGGCCTTGATGGGGTCCACCCCAGAAGGGGTCTTGAACCCTTTGGGGATTTTTCCGAGAGGTCCTGATTCCGAGGAGAAGTAGCCAAGGGATGAGCAAAGGCCTCACACAAAAAGAGCTAACCAATGCTACCCTAGCTGGGAGGAGGGGTTTATTTTCGGGGAAAAAACCCCTTTTTTTTTTTTTCCCCGGGCCCCAAAAAAAAAAAAAAAACCCCCAAAAAAAATTGGGGGAAATTTTTTTTTGGGGCCCCTTTTTTTTTTTGGGGGGGCCCCCAAAACCTTTGGGGGGGAAAAAAAAAAACCAAAACCCCCCCCCCAAACCCAAAAATTTTTTTGGTTCCAAAAATTTTTTTAAATTTTTTGGGGTTTTCCTTTTGGTAAAAAAAAAATTTAAAAAATTTAAAACCCCCTTTTGAACCAAATTAAAAAAAAAGGGGGTTTTTTTTTCGGTTTTTTTTTAAAAAGGGGGGGGAACAATTTTCCCCTTAAAATTTTGGGGGAAAAAAAAAGGGGTTTAAAACCCAAAAAAAAATTAATTGGTTTTTAATTAAAAATTTTTTTTTTTTTTTTTTTAAAAACCAAAGGGGGGTTTTTTTTTTTTAAAAAAAAAAAAAAAGGGTTAATTTTTTTGGGGGGGAAAATTTTCCCTTTTTCCCCCCTTTTTTTTTTAAAAGGGTTTTTAAAATAATTTGGAAAAAAAAAACCCCAAAAAAAAAAAAAAGTGGAATTTTTTTCCCCCAACCCAAAAAATTTTTTTTGTTAAATTTTTTTAAGGGGGGTTTTTTTTGGGGAAATTTTCCCCCCTTCGAAAAAAAATTTTTTCCCCCAAATTTAAACCAAAATTAAAAAAAACCCCCCTTTCCCTTTTCCAAGGGCCCCCCCCCCAAAAAAAAAAGGGGGGAAAAAATCCTTAAACCTTCCTTTTTGGGGGTTAAAATTTCCCCCTTTTTTTAATTTTTTAAAAAAATTTTTTATTTTTTTCCAAACCCCAACCCACCTCCTTTTTTTTTTTTTTTCCCCCCGGGGAATTTTAAAAAAAATTTTTTTTTAAAAAAAAATTTTAAATTTTCCCCCCTTTTTTTTACCAAAAAAAAAAAACCCCGGGGCCCTTTAAAAAAGGGGGGTTTTTTAATTTGGGGGGGGGGGGAAATTTGGGGGGAAAAGGGGGGGGGGGGGGCCCCCCCCCCCCTTTCCCGGCCCAAAGGCCCCCCCCCAAAAACCCAAAAAAAAGGAAAAAAAGGAAAAAAATTTAAAAACCTTTTAAAATGGCCCGGGTTTTTTTCCCCCCCTTTTTAAAAAAAGGCCCCCCCCCCCAACCCCCTTTAAAAGCCAATTTTAAAAAATTTTTTTTCCCCAAAATTTTTCCTTTTTGGGTTAATTTTTCCCCCAAAAAAACCCCCCAAAAAAGGGGGTTTTTTGGGCCCCGGAGGGGGGGGGGGAAAAAATTAAAAAAAGGGGGGGGAAAAAGGGGGCCCCCCCTTTAAAAAAAACCCTTTTGGGCCTTTTAAAAAAATAAGAAATTTTTTTTAACCCAAAGGGGAATTTTTTTTAAAAAAAAAAGGGGGTTTTTTAAAAAAAAAACCCCCCAAAAAACCCGGAATTTTCCCTTTTTTTTTTGGAACCCCAAAAATTTCCCAAAAAAGGGGCGGAAAAACCCCAAAAAACCCAAAAAGGGGGAAAAAAAAAACCAAAAAATCCCCCAAAAAAAAAACCCAAAAAAAAAGGTTTTAAAAAAAAATTTAAAAAATTTTAGGGGTTCTTTCCCAAAGGGGGGGTTCCCCCAAAGGGGGGTTTTTTTGGGGGGGGGGGGCCCCCCGGGAAAAGGGAAAAAAAAAACCAAAAAACCCAAAAAAGGGAAAACCAAAAAACCCGAAAGGGGAAAAGGGGGGGTTTTTTTTTTGGGGGGGGGAAAAGGGGGAAGGTTGGGGCCCCCAAAAAAAAAGGCCCCGGGGGGGGGCCCAAAAATTAAAAAGGGGGGGTTTTTGGATGACAAACTCATGCGGTCTAAGGTAATGTTCCCAAACATGTAGCACACGACTAAAGCATACAATTCTTTGTCATAGATGGATAATTGTTGAGCACCGGAGAGTTTTTCACTAAAATAAGCAATGGCTCGCTTTTTCTTGCATTAAAACTCCGCCAATTCCGTACCACTTGCATCACAATGAACCTCAAAAGTTTTGTCAAAATTGGGCAAAGCAAGAATCGGAGCATGAGTAAGCAAAGACTTGAGCTCATCAAAAGCGTTTGATTGCAAAGTTCCCCAAACAAAGGGAGTATTCTTCTTGCTCAAAGCATGCAAAGGAGCGCAATTGTGCTAAAATCTTTCACAAAGCGACGATAGAAACCCGCAAGACCAAGAAAACTTCGACTTGTTGCAAATTAGTGGGTTAGCCAAGTTTTGATTGCTTCAATTTTAGATTCATCAACATGGACACCCTTTGAAGAAACAACAAAACCCAAGAAAACCACTTTGTCGACTCCAAAAGTGCATTTTTTCAAATTTGCATAAAGGCTTTCTCATGTAAGAGTTTGCAACACAGATTTTACATGATTGAAGTGCTCTTTCATGGTTTTGCTAAACACAAGAATATCATCAAAGTAAACCACAACAAAGACTCCAATATAAGGACGAAGCACATGATGCATAAGACGCATAAAAGTACCGGAGCTCCGAAGACCCATAGGCATCACTAACCACTCATATAAACCAAATTTGGTTTTGAAAGCAGTTTTCCATTCATCACCCTCTTGTATGCGATTTGATAATAGCCACTTTTAAGATCAATTTTGAGAAAAAGTTGGCTCCACTAAGTTCATCAAGCATGTCATCTAAGCGAGGAATGGGATGCCTATATCGAACGGTAATAGCATTGATAGGTCTACAATCGAACACAAGCGAAACTTCCATCGGCTTAGGCACAAGAATAACCGGAACGGCACAAGGGCTTAGGCTTTCACGTACATGACCGTTGTCGATGAGTTGTTGTACTTGCCGCTGAATCTCCTTGGTTTCTTCCGGATTGACTCGGTATGGAGCTTTGTTTGGTAGCGCGCCCGGGGATGAGGTCGATTCGATGCTCAATGCCTCAAGAGGAGGTAGACCCGAGGTAGCTCATCGGGAAAACATCTTGAAATTCCTGCAAAAGAGATTGAAACACCAAAGGTAGCTCGTGAATGGTGTTAGTTTTGGTTCTCCATCCTTGCACACAAGGACAAAGTGCATCACACTGATGGGTGCTCACACACTTCTCTCATCTCACTTTTGGTGGCAAATAGAATGAGGTTTTTCTCTAGGCTAAGAGTCTCTCAAATTTGGCTTGTGGCTCTCACTCACTTTTGGGTGGATCACTTTCACTCTTTTCTCTATGATGTGTGGCTTGCTTGTCGGCTATCACTTGACTAGGAGACATAGGTCGAGCACATACTCCTTCCCTTTCATCTTGAAGCTATAGTGATTGGTTCGCCCATTGTGGATGACACCACGGCCGAATTGCCATGGTCGACCAAGAAGGAGGTGGCAAACGGTCATTGGGACCACATCACACTCCAAAGTGTCTTCATAAGCACCAATTTTGAAGGAGACTTGGACCGATGCTCGACTCAGATAGTGCCGAGTCACTTAGCCATTGAACCTTGTAGGGGTGTGGGTGCTTCCTCTCGACCAATTGTAGCTTGGAGCATAGTTCTTCACTTGCCAAGTTGTGGCAACTACCTCCATCGATGATGACCTTGATGGACCGTCCATTGATGCCGCTTTGTGTGGAAGATGTGGCATCGCTGGTCTTCTTCTTGTTGATGTTGAAGAGTCAAGACCTTGAGACAACGAGAGCGGGCTCAATCCTCATCACAAAAGACTTGATCATCTTCATCTTCATTCACTTGCCGGTGCATGGCCACTTGCTCAAGGGCTTCCATTTCCTCTTCACTCATAGAGTCATATGTGCCATCGCTCTGAGGATCATGGTGCGCTTGTTGGTGCATTCAGATGACTTGTGGCTCGGCCGCCGCAAGTGAAACACTTGAAGGAGCTTGTTTTGATGGTCTCATCGGTCGAGTAGAGGATGAAGCACGCGGCTTGAGGTTGCTTGTAGTAGGAGGAGGACGACTTGAACTTGTCGATGTCTTCTTGTAACTTGACTTGTCGCTGCTTCTTGAAGGAAGCTTGGTTGGTGTAGATGTTGGAGGAGTCGTTGAAGCTTGATTGTTGGGGAAGCCGAGGTCTTGGATGAGTACTTGGCGATTTGAAGTCATCTTGCACTTGGCTGCCCGCCTTTGTAGCTTGATGCACGAGCTCAATGAGGGTTGAGTATGGTTGAAGTCGGCGATCTTCTTGATGGGATGATTGAGTCCATTCAAGAAACGTGCCATAGTTTGCTCATCATCTTCCTTGACATTGGCTCAATCATGGCTATCTCCATCTCCTTGTAGTATTCTTCAACGCTTTTGTTCCTTGCTTGAGTAGTTGGAGTTTCTTGAAGAGGTCGCGTTGTAGTAGGTTGGCACAAAACGTGCTCGCATGACATCCTTCATTTGAGCCCAAGTGGTGATTGGGGTTCACCTCTTGCTTGTCGTCAGCCAATGATTTGTTCCCACCATATGAGCACATAATCTTGGAACTCAAGTGATGCCATAGCGATTTTCTTCGCTTCATCGAAGTTGTGCAAGCGAAGATTTTGTCAACCTTCAATGCCCATGAGAGGTAGTCTTCGGTCATTGCTTCCATTGAACTTTGGCATGGTGAATTTTAGCTTGTCAGAAGCGCTGTTTTTCATTGTGTTGTTGGCGATGTTGATGATGACGCCCTTGACGTGGAATGTACTCGCTTTCATGTTGCTCTTGGCGCGGAGGAAGACCATGATCAACTTGCTCTTGTTGAACTTGATGTTGAGGTGGAGCTTGACGAGCTTGTGGAGGAGCTTGAGGAACTTGACGCCAGGTATGAGGTTGGTAGTTCCTCTCTTGGATTTCTTCTCAAGGGCTTCCTCTTGATTGCGCCGCTCATGATTGCGGTTGGCTTAAGGCTCGACTTGATTCTTGAAGGGCACGCTGCGCTCAAGAGCTTGCGCTTCACGTTGTTGTTGTTGAAGACGCTGAGCCTTGGCGCCTTGTTCGCCTTTGGTGACGACGCGCTTTTCTTCCTCTTGTTGGCGCATTTAAGACGTTGTCGCTCTTGGGCTTGAGCAAAAGCCTCTTGGTTTGATTGAGGACGAGGAACTTGATCATCAACTTGCTCGTGTGAATGCTTGTCATGTAGCGGGTTGCGAGATGCATGACGGTCTTGGCCCGCTGCTCGTCAAGAGTGTTCGATGACGGTGTACTTGAGTCGAGAAGGTGTCGCCGAATGTCGACTCGAGCGGTCTGGCCTTGATGATGAAGAAGTGGAATGATGTCGTGTTCTCATCAACGCTGGATCTCGGCCCATTCTTGCATCATTCTTCTTCCTTGTGAGCCTCGAACTTGTTGTCTAAGTAGTCTCTTGTACGCTGTTCGGAGAGTCGCAAGTCGGTGGCGAGGTTGTCGATGCGGTCGCCATTGCTTGTTGTTCTTGGTGCAACGCCACAGCACCAAAGAGGTGGCTCTTGGTGACGATGAGGACATGTCGCCGCCTTTCTCGATGAAGAGTGGGTTGGTAGAAGAACTTGGCCTATCCATCATTCCAAACAAGATGTGAGTGGTAGAACGAAAAGAACTTATACCAATGTACCTTTGACCGATGTTGAAAATGAATCAAGTTCACTCAAATGCGACAATGAAATAGCACTTTTGGTACCGATTCTTGTCGGTTCTCACACCTACACAAATAAAAGCTTATGGTGGAGCTCGGTTAGGATGGTGGCACAAAATTTGATGCAATTGTAAGTGAGACTCAATAAAGTTGAAAAGATTCGCAAATTCGCAAATGTAACAAGTAGACCAAGCAAGTAGTGGTACACGGAACACACACGCAAATAGATAATTGGGATTGTGCAAACCAAAAGTGAGCCAAAATGTGGAAACCACGAGAATGCTCTTGTTGCACAATACTAGAGAGACGCTAGCACGATTGCACAAAAGGCGGATACGCTGAACTTGTGCACAACCTATTAGGCAAAATGCAACGATCTCTATCCCAAGTATGCTATATGTATGATATTTCGTGCTATGATCCAAGATGATCGGATATGACAATCTTAATGTTGTATGATGCTATGGTTCTTGCTTATAAGCTCTTTGCTTATCTTTCCTCTTTGCTTAAAAGCTTGGGTGGCTCTTTCACTTTTGAGCTCTTTTCTTATGCAAACTTCACGAACCAAGATAGCAATTGTGTATGCTATGACAACATTGTTACACACAAGTTGATCTCAAGATATGCACCACTATGGTATGCTATGTATGCTATGGAGTATGATCACTAATGTGCACAAGTCACGCTGTCGCAATACTCGATGGCTAGTCTAGATGGGTAAGCAACGCAAAAGTAAGGTTATGTGGTTATCAATGCAATTGTGAGAGATGACAAAGATGTCGCCGAGGTTACCGCCCTGACGATGATGAGCCCTTGGCGAAGATGAGTGGTGGTGATGTTGACGCCGAACCGCACTCTATATAGCCGAAACACAATAGGACACGGAACCACAACTCAAATTCTCAAAGACCAAAAGCGAAAATGTGGTAGCGGAAAGTGGAGGTGGTATAGCGGATGATGTGGTTTAAGCCCTAGGCAAAGATGCCGATGTTCGGAAAATTTGATGGTGTCAAAAGGTGGTGAAACCAAGGTGAGGACTTCGGCACGCCGATAGCTTCAAACGAGCCAAAGAACACTCAAATCGGAGTTCGAGTGAAAAGTTATGATGAAAATGGTGAAAGTCAAGGCTGAATCGCCAGGGCGGTAGTACTGCTGGGTAGGGCAGTAGTATCGCTGTAAGCGGTAGTACTGCTTGAACGGGCGGTAGTACCGCCGGTCGGGATTTTTCGACTATTTAGGCTGAACGGGGCTGGCGGTAGTGCCGTGACTCAGCGGTAGTACCGCTTAGGAGGGCGGTAGTATCTCAGCCGTAGTACCGCTTAGGAGGGCGGTAGTACCGCCAGGTCGGATTTTCTCGATTGTTCAATCGTTGCGCCGATTTTGGGGCGGAAATGGGTGATTTCGGGTCAAAATTCATGGATTTTGTGGATGGAAAGAGGTGAAACTTGGAGAGATGCTAGATCGACTCAAACCAAGCAAATCCACTGGATCAAAATCAACAAAATTTCATCACACTAACAAATGACAAAAAAATTTGGGGCTATTTTGTGGGGAATTTTCGGATTTAGGACGAAATCAACAAAATCAAGCTAGAAAAGAGGGTAGGGCTCCAATAACGTGATCAACGTGGCTCATGATACCATGATGATGTAGGGCGGAACCCTATGTAGACGATCTTTCACGCTTGGAGAGAATCCTCACGAGGAACACGAAGAACACGCTGAAGAACAAGAGGAAAACACGGGAAAGAGAGAGAAATCACTCAACCGACAAGAAAACGATCACACAAGTGCTAGATTATCAAACACATAGAGTGGCACAAGATTCAAGGACAACAAAGGGTAGGATACAAAGGTAGCCGTTTTCTCCGAGAGGAGGTCTTGAGGGGTCCACCCTAGGAGGGGGTCTTGAATCTGCTTGGGGGATCTTTCTCCAGAGGGTCCCGATCTCAAGGAGAAGTAGCCAAGTGGATGAGCAAAGGCTCACACATCAAATATGAGCAAATCCAAAGCTAACCCTAGAAAGGATGAGGGAAGGTCTATTTATAGTCTTGGCTTTATCAACTTCAATTCCCTCGAGTAACAACATAGCCAAGAAAAGATACTCTTGGCGGGTGCAAAAGGTGCACTTCCCAAGGTTACCAAACAAACGCATCACGAGAGCATTAAAACAGCACGAAATGTTCCAAATGTTCTTCTAAAGATTTGCTATAAATCAGTATATCATCAAAGTAAACTACCACAAATCGTCCAATGAAAGCACGTAAAACTTCGCTCATTAATCTCATGAAAGTACTAGGTGCATTAGTTAACCCAAAAGGCATGACTAACCACTCATATAATCCAAACTTAGTTTTAAATGCTGTTTTCCATTCATCTCCCAATTTCATACGAATTTGATGGTATCCACTACGCAAAATCAACTTTGGAGAATATTGTAGAGCCACTTAATTCATCAAGCATATCATCTAGCCTAGGAATAGGATGACGATAACTAATAGTAATATTATTAATGCCTCTACAATCAACACACATACGCCGACGCATCATCCTTTTTAGGCACTAGTATAATAGGAACAGCACAAGGACTAAGAGATTCGCGATATAACCTTTGTCGAAAGCAGCTCCTGTGATTTGACGATAATCTCCCTTCTGCCTCTGGATAATCTCCTTCGCATAGGAATTAAGTCTCCTCCGATTGGTACGGTATGGTGCGCCGGTTGGGTAGCGATGCACCGGAATTAAGTCAATTTGATGCTCAATCCTCGAATAGGTGGTAATCCCGGTGGCACGCCTTTGTGGGAAGACATCAGCAAACTCCCTGTCGCAAAATGTTAGTGACAAAGGAATCAGGGCAAAGAGGAAGGCACGCCTCTTGTTTCTAATGAAAATAATGCCTCTTTTGCACACAAAAGACAGCAAACAGATTTGCTAGAATCTAGCTCATCAATATTGATAGAGGCAAAGGTGTCCCGATGTTTCGATGAGATGGTGGCTATCGCTTCGTGGGAGTCGACCTTGACGATCCGACTCATTTAACGCGGCGAGACGTCGCGCCTTAGCAATCGCTAAACCAACTTCCGAGGGTTATTGACCACGCCGAGCACGATCAACCTGACCACGAGGGCCTGCTTCATGCGAGCAAACGAAGAACAAGCAAGAAACTGAGATTGCAATCTGGATATTGCGAATATAAGATGAAAGCTTTATTGATCAAGGTGGGGTTCTGTGGACGCTTTGTCCGGTCGTTGAACACAAACGGCACGCGGTTGCAGCTATGGCGAACTTTTAATCTAAACAAAACCCAAGGTCTAAACGGTGCCCTAAGGGCTGTATATATGGAGGAAGAGGGGGAATTTCGTGGCCCTTGGTGGAGGGGTCCAAATCAACCCTAACTCTTGTTTCCCCACACATACGGACTCTAAAAACAGCCTATACTTAAGTATTTCGAAATTACATGGGCCTGGCCCAATAATAAGGTGACGCAGCACCTAGAATAGCCTATGGACGAATATTATGAAGTGGCATCTTGTATATTTCGTCCAAGGCCTCATGCACTCATTAGGGTGGCTTCAAAGTCCCGAATCATCACTTGTAACTCCGTTTGTTCCCTTTGCGCATGCCAACATCTCCATGCTTGAACTTGCTCCAAGGTTCATCTTTCTTGTCCATGGTAGGCCCTTCATTTGTAAGCAAAACAAATGTATCCAATTTAGGCAGCATCATATTCTCATGAACATTAGAATCATTACCAAGAAACGAAAGTACCGATAATTCAATTGGCGTATGCGAGCTCTAGTAATTGGTCCAAGATGTATAGCAGCAGGGCTGTGGGTGTAACAATGGTATTGATGTCCTCATCATCCTCCCTTCTTGAAATGAAGTCGCCCTCGACGGAAGCTCATCTTCCTCACCCAAATAAGGCTTCAAATCTGCAATGTTAAAAGTGGGACTAACCCCAAAATCTGCAGCAGCTCAAGTTTATATGCATTATCATTTATTTTCTCTAACACCTTAAATGGACCATCAGCACGTGGCATTAGCTTTGATTTATGCAAATTAGGAAACCTATCTCACGCAAATGTAACCAAACAAGATCTCCAGTGCAAAGACAACATGTTTTCTACCCTTATCTCCAACAAGTTTATATTTAGCATTCATACGCTCAATGTTTTCCTTAGTTAACTCATGCATTTTTAAAATCAATTCAGCACGTTCTTTAGCATCAAAATTAACCTTCTCCAAGATGGAAGAGGCAACAAATCAATAGGTGCACGAGGTAGGAAGCCATACACAATTTCAAAAGGGCACATCTTAGTAGTAGAATGCAATGAACGATTATAAGCAAATTCAATATGAGGCAAGCATTCTTCCCACATTTTCTTATTATTCTTCAAAACAGCCCTAAGCATAGTAGACAATGTTCTATTGACTACTTCAGTTTGTCCATCAGTTTGGGGTGACAAGTAGTACTAAAAGCAGTTTAGTCCCCAACTTAGCCCATAAACATCTCCAAAAGTGGCTAAGAAATTTAGTATCACGATCTGAAACAATAGTATTTGGCACACCATGCAAGCTTAATAATTTCACGAAAGAACAAATCAGCAACATTAACAAAGATCATCGCTTTTATGACATGGTATAAAGTGTGCCATTTTCGAGAATCTATCCACGACAACAAATATGCTATCCTCCCTTCTTTGTTCGAGGTAAACCTAAAACAAAGTCCATAGATATATCCTCCCAAGGAACACTAGGCACAGGCAAAGGCATATATAAACCATGAGGATTGAGTCGTGACTTAGCTTTTTGACATGTAGTGCAGCGAGCAACAAAACGCTCAACATCCCGCCTCATCTTTGGCCAAAAGAAATGTGTAGCAAGTATATCCTCCGCCTTCTTGACGCCAAAGTGTCCCATTAATCCTCCTCCATGCGCCTCCTGCAACAACAAAAGACTAACAGAGCTAGCAGGAATGCATAGCTTGTTAGCACGAACACAAAACCATCATTAATAACGAACTTGTTCCATGTTCTTCCTTCTTTACAATTCTGCATTACATCTTTAAAATCAGCATCATGCACATATTGATCTTTGATGGTCTCCAAACCAAATATTTTGAAGTCAAGTTGTGAAAGCATAGTATACCGACGAGACAAAGCATCAAGAATAACATTTTCTTTACCCTTCTTGTGTTTAATGACATAAGGAAAAGTCTCAATGAATTCAACCCATTTAGCATGTCTACGATTCAGTTTAGCTTGACTTTTAATATGTTTCAAAGATTCATGATCGAATGTATAACAAATTCTTTGGGCCATAAATAATGTTGCCATGTCTCTAAAGTCCTAACAAGAGCATATAATTCTTTGTCATAAGTAGAATAGTTCAGACTAGGCCCACTCAATTTTTCGTAAAAGTATGCAACAGGTTTGCCATCTTGTAATAACACACCTCCTAATCCAATTCCACTAGCATCACATTCAAGCTCAAAAGTCTTATTAAAGTCGAAGTTGGAGTAAAGGAGCATGTGTCAACTTATCTTTCAATACCGTGAAGGCTTCTTCCGTATGCGGTACCCCAAACAAAAGGCACATCCTTCTTTGTAAGCTCATTGAGAGGTGCAGCAATGGTGCTAAAGTCTCTCACAAAACGCCTATAGAAACCAGCGAGTCCAAGAAAACTCCTCACTTGTGTGACCGCTTTGGGCTGCGCCAACTCTCAATAGCTTCAATCTTGGCTTTATCAACTTCAATTCCTGTGGAGTAACAACATAGCCAAGAAAAGATACTCGGTCGGTGCAAAAGGTGCACTTCCCAAGGTTACCAAACAAACGTGCATCACGAGAGCATTAAAACAGCACGTAAATGTTCCAAATGTTCTTCCAAAGATTTGCTATAAATCAGTATATCATCAAAGTAAACTACCACAAATCGTCCAATGAAAGCACGAAACTTCGCTCATTAATCTCATGAAAGTACTAGGTGCATTAGTTAACCCAAAAGGCATGACTAACCACTCATATAATCCAAACTTAGTTTTAAATGCTGTTTTCCATTCATCTCCCAATTTCATACGAATTTGATGGTATCCACTACGCAAATCAACTTTGGAGAATATTGTAGAGCCACTCAATTCATCAAGCATATCATCTAGCCTAGGAATAGGATGACGATAACGAATAGTAATATTATTAATGCCTCTACAATCAACACACATACGCCGACGCACCATCCTTTTTAGGCACTAGTATAATAGGAACAGCACAAGGACTAAGAGATTCGCGATATAACCTTTGTCGAGCAGCTCCTGTACTTGACGATAATCTCCTTCGCCTCCTCCGGATTGGTACGGTATGGTGCGCGGTTGGTAGCGATGCACCGAATTAAGTCAATTTGATGCTCAATCCTCGAATAGGTGGTAATCCTGTGGCACGCCTTGTGGAAAGACGCCAAATAACTCCCCGCAAAATGTTAGTGACAGCAGGGGCAAAGAGGAAGGCACGCCCTCGAATGAAAATAATGCCTCTTTGCACACAAAAGCATAGCAAACAGATTTGCTAGAATCTAGCTCATCAATATCAGATTTGGTGGCAAATAAACATGCACTTTTCAGTTTAATTTCAGAAGCAACATTAGATGGTTTATTATTAGGCTTCATTTGTTGCTCAAATTCTTTTGCCACAATCTGATTTTCACTCTTATTTTTCTCCTGTTTTGCTTTATTAGCTCTATTAATATCATCTTTCAAAATGGAATCAGAGTCATAGGAAGCAAAGTAATATTTTTATCCTTGTGAACAAGAGTATACTGATTGTTTCTACCATGGTGTACAGAATTTTATCAAATTGCCATGGTCTACCAAGTAATAAGGAACATGCTTGCATAGGTACCACATCACAATCAACATAATCAGCATATGTAGAGATACTAAAATACACACCTAACAGAAGACGTTACCTTAACCTTGCCGCTGTTGTTGAACCATTGGATGTAGTAAGGATGTGGATGTGGTCTTGTGGTGAGAGAAAGCTTCCACCATATCCATGCTAGCCAAGTTGTTGCAGCTCCTCCATCTATGATGACGCTAATAGAACGCTCCTTCACAACTCCCTTTGTATGGAACAAGTTATGCCTCTGATTTTGCTCAGCTTGTGTAACCTGCACACTCAAAACACGTTGAGCAACTAAACATTCATACCTGCCAAGATCTTCAAAGAGCCATGTATTGCGCCTCAGATCGAATCATCTCCACCGTGTTCTTCATGTGTAATAAGAGCCAAAGTCTCTTCATCATAGTCACTAGCGACTCATACCCACCATCCTCGTGAGCAATCATCACACGCTGAGATGGCATTCTCTCAAAATGTCCTCTTCCCTTACAACGACGACAAATAATATCACTTGTGTGCCCTGTTGACGCCATGGAAGAAGAAGAGCTCTGTAGGCCCAAAGCAGTGTACTCTTGGCGATAGTGGTGGTTGTGCCTGCTTTCTTGTATCACGGTTGGAGGTGGCAGCCGACGGAGGTGCCGTGTAGTAGAACGTGGAAGTAGATGATGCACGTGGTGTCCATGATGAAGGTCGACCTGCGAAAAGTTAGTCCGCCCAAGGCCTGCCGATCCTGACTTCACGCTCAGCTTTACAAGCAAGATGGAATAATCGAGTGATATTATTATAATCCTTGTAGTCTAGAATGGTCTGAATCTCTATTTAATCCACCCGTAAAACGTGCAAGCATAGCTTCATTCTCCTCAACAATACCACATCTAATCAAGCCAGTTTGTAATTCCTGATAATATTCTTCACCGAATTTTTCCTTGTCTTAAGCGCTGCAATTTTTGAAGTAATTCACGCTGATAATATGGTGGAACCCAACGAGTACGCATAGCAGTTTTCAAAGCAGCCCAAGTAGCTGGAACAGGATATAATCTACAATGTTCGACCACCAAACACATGCAAAGCTAGTGAAAGCACAAACAGCAGCAGGAACACGCCTCCCTCGTGATATTGTAAACATGTAAATCGTTGTTCAGTTTCTAACTCCCAAGTAAGATATATATCAGAACATATCTACCCTCAAATGGTGGAATATTCAATTTCAGTTTAGGGAGATGGTCATGATCTCGCACTGAAGGGGAGCCCAACATTGCCATTATTTGCATGTGGACGACCTGGTGGTTGTGGTGCTGGTGGTTGCACGTAGTTCGATGTTGATCAACCTCATCCTCGTAAGCTCTCACATAATCATCCTCCCCACCGCAGCAGCAGGAGCCACGTATATCAACAAGCAGCACCAAAGAGCTTGGCCAGTGAAGAGGGACACGGAAGCTCATGGAGGGCTGTTTCACATGTGGAGGTAGTCCATGTTGTTGTAGTAGAGGTGCGTTAGGTGCAGCCGGTGGTGGTGGTGGTAGACGCGCGAGCAATTCATTAAACTTGTTATCGAGCTTTGTTTCAACGCCTTCTCAATGCCATCTATCTTCTCCATGGCCTCTTCAAATCTATTTAGCACATCGTCCACCTGCCCACTCATCATTTGTTGAAACTTATCATGTAGCGCTTTGTTTGTCATGTTCTCCCAAATCGGCCTCGCCGGCTTGTGATCCTGCCATGGTTAGCAGCAATAGAAACACACAAGAATATGATTCGACAGACTACTAGGAAGTGGTGGTGGTGGTGGGTGGACAACCACAACCGTCAAGCAAATCTCAAATTCTTACCAGTTCTACCCAGAAGAAAGCGGTGATCGGCAACCGATGTAGTCAAAACTCTCAAAGCTTGATAGAGCGATTACTGTGGAGAGTCAAACACACGATGTAGATGTATGTGGAGCTGGAAGGCTTATAATATGGTAGCAAAAAGGGTCAGCAATAATCAATTCAGAGATGCAAAGTTGAATAAACGCTCAACGACGGTAGATCAGGTTGGTCCTAGGCTAGACCGCATAGAGACGCGAGCCTAGAACACTAACAAAATCACGGCGCTGCACGGAAACAATGGAAAAGCACACTGAAATTTTTTTTTCGCTTTTTTTTTTTTTGCTTTTTTTTTTTTTTTTTTTTTTTTGCGAAAAATCACTATAATGGCGAGTGTCTCAAAACTCTTCCGAGGTCAAATCGACAGATGGGCACGAAATTTTTTCGACCAAAAAAATTTTTTTTTCGAACGCCTTGACCCAAAAACTGAAACGGGTCAAAAAACTTTCTATAACAAATGATCGCCTCAAAACACTTAGAAACACCTAAAATAGGATAGCCGAAAATTTTTCGACAAGTGCGCTTTCGAAAATTTTGGGCCTAAACGAGGGTGGTTTCAGACTTTTTTTTTTCCAAACCGACGCAGCAAGGAAACACGAATCGAAACTAGATGGATCTCAAAACAAACCTAATATGAGAAGAACTCGGATTGGTGGTGGATATATGGTGGTGGTTGATAGTATATGGATACGGATTCGTGGTGAGCGGTGGCGGATAAGCAATGGTGGTAGATGGCAAGGCGATGATGATGGTCCGCGGCGGCGTGACAACTTATGACCGTAACTCAAACTCTAAAAGACTAGACTCTAAGACCAGAACTTGACACGACGATGCAACCGCAAATTCAACAAAGCAAAACCCTAAAAAGATTATGCAAAGGCTCGATTGGTTCGGATATGATGAACTAACCCTAATTTTTTTTGTGGCTTTTTCGTGGACTTTAGGTATGAAGAATGACTCGATCTAATCTTTAAAAACTGTAAAATCTCACCGAGCAACCTGAAAATCTGATACCACTTGATAGAGGCAAAGGTGTCCCGATGTTTCGATGAGATGGTGGCTATCGCTTCGTGGGAGTCGACCTTGACGATCCGACTATTTAACGCAAGAGACGCCGCGCCTTTAGCAATCGCTAAACCAACTTCCGAGGGTTATTGACCACGCCGAGCACGATCAACCTGACCACGAGGGCCTGCTTTCCTGCGAGCAAACGAAGAACAAGCAAGAAACTGAGATTGCAATCTGGATATTGCGAATATAAGATGAAAGCTTTATTGATCAAGGTGGGGTTCTGTGGACGCTTTGTCCGGTCGTGAACACAAACGGCACGCCGGTTGCAGCTATGGCTAACTTTTAATCTAAACAAAACCCAAGGTCTAAACGGGCCCTAAGGGCTGTATATATGGAGGAAGAGGGGGAATTTCGTGGCCCTTGGTGGAGGGGTCCAAATCAACCCTAACTCTTGTTTCCCCACACATACGGACTCTAAAAACAGCCTATACTTAAGTATTTCGAAATTACATGGGCCTGGCCCAATAATAAGGTGACGAGCACCTAGAATAGCCTATGGACGAATATTATGAAGTGGCATCTTGTATATTTCGTCCAAGGCCTCATGCACTCATTAGGGTGGCTTCAAAGTCCCGAATCATCACTTGTAACTCCGTTTGTTCCCTTATGCATGCCAACATCTCCATGCTTGAACTTGCTCCAAGGTTCATCTTTCTTGTCCATGGTAGGCCCTTCATTTGTAAGCAAAACAAATGTATCCAATTTAGGCAGCATCATATTCTCATGAACATTAGAATCGTTACCAAGAAACGAAAGTACCTGATAATTCAATTGGCGTGCGCGAGCTCTAGTAATTGTTCCAGTATGTATAGCAGCAGGGGCTGTGGGTGTAACAATGGCATTGATGTCCTCATCAAATATCAGATTTGGTGGCAAATAAACATGCACTTTTCAGTTTAATTTCAGAAGCAACATTAGATGGTTTATTATTAGGCTTCATTTGTTGCTCAAATTCTTTTGCCACAATCTGATTTTCACTCTTATTTTTCTCCTGTTTTGCTTTATTAGCTCTATTAATATCATCTTTCAAAATGGAATCAGGAGTCATAGGAAGCAACGTAATATTTTTATCCTTGTGAACAAGAGTATACTGATTGTTTCTACCATGGTGTACAGAATTTTTATCAAATTGCCATGGTCTACCAAGTAATAAGGAACATGCTTGCATAGGTACCACATCACAATCAACATAATCAGTATATGTAGAGATACTAAAATGCACACCTAACAAAGACGTGTTACCTTAACCTTGCCGTTGTTGTTGAACCATTGGATGTAGTAAGGATGTGGATATGGTCTTGTGGTGAGAGAAAGCTTCTCCACCATATCCATGCTAGCCAAGTTGTTGCAGCTCCCTCCATCTATGATGACGCTAATAGAACGCTCCTTCACAACTCCCTTTGTATGGAACAAGTTATGCCTCTGATTTTGCTCAGCTTGTAACCTGCACACTCAAAACACGTTGAGCAACTAAACATTCATACCTGCCAAGATCTTCAAAGAGCCATGTATTGCGCCTCAAGATCGTAATCATCTCCACCGTGTTCTTCATGTGTAATAAGAGCCAAAGTCTCTTCATCATAGTCACTAGCGGACTCATACCCACCATCCTCGTGAGCAATCATCACACGCCTGAGATTGGCATTCTCTCAAGAAAATGTCCTCTTCCTTACAACGATTTACAAATAATATCACTTGTGTGCCCTGTTGACGCCATGGAAGAAGAAGAGCTCTGTAGGCCCAGCAGCAGTGTGCTCTTGGCGTATAGTGGTGGTTGTGCCGCTTTCTTGTATCACGGTTGAGGTGGCAGCCGACGGAGGTGCCGTGTAGTAGAACGTGTGGAAGTAGATGATGCACGTGGTGTCCATGAGGAAGGTCGACCGCAGAAAAGTTAGTCCGCCCAAGGCCCGCCGATCCCGCACTTCACGCTCAGCTTTACAAGAAAGATGGAATAATCGAGTGATATTATTATAATCCTTGTAGTCTAGAATGGTCTGGATCTCTATTTAATCCACCCGAAAACGCAAGCATAGCTTCATTCTCCTCAACAATACCACATCTAATCAAGCCAGTTTGTAATTCCCGATAATATTCTTCTACCGAATTTTTTCCTTGTCTTAAGCGCTGTAATTTTTCAAGTAATTCACGTTGATAATATGGTGGAACCCAACGAGTACATGATAGCAGTTTTCAAAGCAGCCCAAGTAGCTGGAACAGGATATAATCTACAATGTTCGTACCACCAAACACATGCAAAGCTAGTGAAAGCACAAACAGCAGCAGGAACACGCCTCTCCTCGTGATATTGTAAACATGTAAATCGTTGTTCGGCTTCTAACTCCCAAGTAAGATATATATCAGAACATATCTACCCTCAAATGGTGGAATATTCAATTTCAATTTAGGGAGATGGTCATGATCTCGTACCTGAAGGGGATCCCGAATGATGTAGGGCGGAACCCTACGTGGACGATCTTTCACGTTGGAGCGGATCCTACGGGGAATCACAAAGAACACGCGGAAGAACACGAGGAAATCACGGGGAGGAACGAGGGGAAAACACTCAACCAACAAGGAATCGGTCACACAAATGCTAGATCGATGAACACAAAGGGAGATACATGATTCAAGGTCAACAAAGGACGATACAAACGGTAGCCGTTCTTCTCCGAGAGGAGGTCTTGATGGGGTCCACCCTAGAAGGGGGTCTTGAATCCGCTTGGGGGATCTTCTCCGAAGAGGTCCTGAGCTCCGAGGAGAAGTAGCCAAGTGGATGAGCAAAGGCTCTCACACAACCATGAGCTAAACCTAAGCTAACCCTAGAAAGGAGGGGGAGGTGGTCTATTTATAGTCTAAGCCACGAAGGGGTAAGTGAGAGGGGGGATACAAGGCCAAAGGTCATGGGTTGCAAGACAGGGCAGAGCGGTAGTACCGCTTGGGAGGGCGGTAGTACCGGACCCGGTCGCCGAGCACGTGGAGTTTGTCGGGTTGAGCGGCAAGAGAGCGTGTTCGGCAGTAGTGCCGCTCGGGGCCTTTAGCGGTAGTACCGCTTGGTGTTGGCGGTAGTACCGCCGCCTCGGATCTTCTTTCTCCTTCTCCTTCCTTCGCTCACAAGACGCTGGCCTTGGTCCTGGGCTCTGCATGGTCTCCTGTGTACCTGAGTATGCACAAGGTCCGCTTGAAGTAGCATCCATGTCTTACATGCGAAAGGGAAGATTCGAAAGGAGCGAGTTCACCTTAGGTCCAATGGCGCAAAGTCGAGGTCTCATCTTATGTATCCTTGGGGCTTGGAGAGTAGATGGAGTGTACATGGGGATGAACGGGATGCTCCGCATCATCTCCCTCCCTTGGGAAAGATCCGACCTCGGATCGTGATCCTCATCACCATGGAAACGGTTGTCGAGACGGACTTGTAGTTGGACGAAGTTGAAGACATGGCGCAATCCAAGTAGTCCACGTGTCGCCGGGATGGTAGACCCGCAAAGAGAGCAAACACAAACGACACTCGGAAATACAATGGTTAGCGCACACAAAGTGTCCATCATGTAAGAATGAGTCCGTGCGGCAAGATTGTTCATGACAAAGCATGAGATGCTTATCCAAATGATGTAAAATGACATGTAAAGCATTCATTGTGCACACAAATGTAAAGTGAATGTGATCAATGCAACCACGGTGCAAAATGATGTCATAGAGAGACGGTTTATCAATAGCATGAATATGGCAATGGATTCTCAACATGTGTATGATATCATGCAATTCATGATGGGCAATATGATCATGATGTATGAATATGCCCTCAAGGAAGATCACAACAAATTTGCTAAGAAAATGCACAAGCTCATATATCATGGATGACATGGGAAGAGGTGCAACAAGACAATCAAAATGTGTGTCAATCCATGCATAGGGTGCAAACTTGTGGTGAGAATGGTATGTCCATCGAGCATGACATGTATGAGCGCAATCAACAAATATGGAGATGGTGGTGTACCAATGCTCGATGTCGTGGCAAGAGTGGAAAACCAAGGTGCATCCAATAAGTCCGAAAGGCCTCAATGTGAAGGTCCATGTAGCCAATCTCCAATGTCGCTCCTCCGCTCACGAGATGTAGCATGTAGACAACAAGAAGGAAACAACAATGAAAGAGTGACCCATCCAATGTGCAAACTTGAGGATGGCTCAAAGAGAAGGAGTTCACCTTATGAATGTTCCGAAGATGTTGGAGTTGCACATCATGGATGCCTTCACATAGCCAATATGTTTCATGACGGTATTGCCTTGTGAATCCTTCAAAATGAAAGAACATGACAAACTCTGAAAAACAAATGAGGTTAGCGAAAGTGCAAAACCTATCATTCGTGTGGTAAGATACCAAGCAAGTGTATGCATCATGCTCATCATTAGAAAGGACAAGGGAGCATTGCATAGTATGGAGGCATATGATGCGAGAACAACCAAATGTAATAGTCTCATTCAAACAAGCATGCATCACAAGTAATATGTCAAAGTCTCCAAGATCAATAAGCATAGTATGGTTGCACTCAATACAAGTGGATATGAAAGAGGCAACTAATGGACACAAGAGACAATGATCAAGATATATCATGTGAGAGGCATGAGCATATATGTCATCAACCCAAGAAAGCAAGTAATAGTGGAACATGGGTGATGCAACATAGCAAGCAATCATAGCGATCAAGTCAAGCAAGCTAGTAGTGCGAAGATGCAACATACTAGGAGGAATCATGGTAGGCATGTCATGTGTGCAAATAGTGCGCATGAATAATTCACATGTCATAGCACAAGCATGAAAGCAAGATATGAGGAAAGTAGGTTCATGGTATTGGCAAGAAGTCCTATGTAAATAGCAATGTAACATCATGACTCTCCCAACACAAGAATCAACAATAGTATGAGGCACATGATAAACATGGCAATAGCTACTAGGATCTCCACCAAGCATGCAAATACACATAGGAGTAGCATAATGGTGAATCATGGGTAGATGCAAGCAAGGGTCACAAGTGCATGGCAAAGGCATAGAAGCAAGCATAACATGCAAAGTGAACACGGTAAAATGAGCATAAGGTGGCAAGTGGTAAATAGCCCATAGCCGCAGGAGAGCCAAGTAGAAGAGATGCGCGAGTCCTTGCGCAAAAGGAATGGTGGGAATGAAAGTCCACGTGATCCCAAGTCATCGTTGTTTCAAGAGCTCAAGCCAAACTCTTGGGATTGAGAAGTTGACGAGTATGCATGAGTACCTACACAAAACAAAGACAAAGGAAAATTGTGTGTGCATGGTACATATACACATCATCCATCATGATGCGCACATGCATGTGTCGGTTAGCACAAAATATCCAATGCTCAAATAAATGAGATGCGTGATATAGAAACATGTCATCCATCATGATAGGTTTGATGTTATGTATAGCATAATGGAGACTCAAATTGTGTAATGCATCATGAGAAATATGTAGAGCATTGTTATTCATGGAATGCATAAGGTGCAAGCAATTATGTGAATCATGCAAAGTATGGGATGAATTAAAATCTCCTAATGTGTATGAGGAAACTATGGGGTCTCCTCATGAGCATTAATGGATACATCACATGGAGAATATTGACAACATCCAAAACAATGCATATTTGGAACAATGTGATCATGGCATGGAATAGTAGATGAATTGCATAAATCATGTAAAGGAAGCATGGCAATATCATCACAAGAGAAGCAAAGGCCAATGACCATCATCTCGCCATCTATGCCATAAGTGCAAATGGGATTTATTTTAATGGGGCATGCATAGTTACTATGTTGAGATTGAAATGATGCAATATGGGAGATCTCACTCAGAGCATATAACAAATTCAATGGATTGTCAAACATGAAGTGACCAATAGAATTTTCACAAGATATCCTATGAAGCATAACATCACAACTAGGCAACTCAACATGCTCATCATCATATTCATCATAAATAGGTAAGTCAAGGCATGAAGAAGTTTCACTAGCATGAAGCATGGTAATAGGTGGGTCGACATCATGGGAGCAATCAATGTCAAGATTGTCCACTAGTGGGACAAGAGAAGTACCATCACCTATGTTACCTTTAGAGCATCGCCATGTGTTGTAGGTGAGGTGTCAACGATCCATTCGCTGTCATCTTCATCTTGATGGAACCATGTGGGGGTGTATCATCATCCATCATGGCCATCGCCGCTCCAATGTAGGGATGGACTCACGAGGATAGGCATGTCGTCATGTAGGAGACCTAGCACCAAAGAAGAAAACACACTAGGAGTAGAGGTTAAGTCGTTAGAAGTCATAGTGGCCTCATGTGCCGTGTCAACTACCTCACTCACTAAGTGTTGTGGCTCACTCACTCCCTCAAGGATGCTCTCACTGTATGGTGGGTGGAGTCACTCAAATGGCGCCAACCTCACATAGGATGTGTGGCATGCAATCATGTGTGGGGCTAGTGGTGGTCACACTCATCCTCTCATAGGAAATGCACTCAATGTCATATAGGGTGGAGTCACTCATGGGTTGGTGGCTCTCCTCACATGGCAATTGGGTCATCTCATGATATGTGGGTGTCGGAGAGATGTCGGTGCAATGTCTCCATGCGCGGTCGCAGTAGCTTGACTCGGAGTATGAGTCCAATGTGGGCGCTGCCTTCATGTTGTTGAAGAGGTTCGCGCTCGCCGCCGTGGTCGAAGGGGATGGCCCTTGCTCGACCGCCTTGTCACCGCCTTGGTGTTGGAGGCCCATATGATGTGGCACCTCATAGCTCGCCTCCATGACCGAAGGGAGTTTCCCATGCTCGCCATCTTCCTTGAGGGGCTTCAAGATGGAAGTGTCGCCTCGCAGTAGGTAGTCGCCTTGGACTTGATGAAGTCGATGTAGGCGCACACGGGAAGTAGGCGAAGATGCCGTACATCCAAAGGCGAAGATGCCTTGAGAACACTTGGCTAAGATGCCGGCGTTAGATGTAGCCGTAGCGCCGCCTTGGTGGTGGTCGCCTCGCGGTCTTCTTGTGCTTATGAAGCTCGACTTGGCATGAAGTAGGGCTTGTTGGGACTCGTGCATTTGCGCCAGGAGCATCTTCATGATGATGATGTCGTTGTCGTTTTGAGCTCGTAGTAGATGTCGCTCATCGCCGTCAGGCACATGATGCTTGAGGTGACTTGCCCTTCATGACGATGTTGATCACGAATGTGATGGTGGTCGCCATGTAGATGTGGACGAGGACGATTTGCGCTTGCATCGCTTACGGCGCCCAAGACTTGTGGCTTGAACGTCGCCGCCTTGAAGATGACGAAGGGGAAGAAGACTTGATCAAGGCCCGAATCTCCTCCATCCTTGCATCTTGCTCCTCTTTATGTGCGGCAAGCTTCTTATCGAAGTAGTCCCTTCTCCTTGCTTCGGAGTGATGAATGTCGATGGAGATGTTCTCGGCGCGCCTCGCAATCTTGATTGTGTGCTTTGCACTTGTCGTTGTAGATCAAAGAGAGACGCTTTGGTGATGTAGTTGTTCACGCCGTCCGTTGTTGTCGAAGACCGGAGATGAAATGCCTTGCCTATCCATCACAAGACTCAAGCAAATATGAGTGGGAGAAAGAGAAGAACTTATACCAATGTACCTTGACCGATGTCAAAATGAATCAAGTTCACTCAAATGCGACAATTAAATAGCACTATTGGTACCAATCTTGTCGGTTCTCACACCTACACAAGTAAAGCTTATGGAGGAGCTCGTGAGGATAGTGGCACAAAATTTAATGCAAAATGTTAGCAAGAGTCAAAAATGTTGAAAGAGATTCACAAATTCGCAAGTGAAACAAATGGACCAATAGCAAAGAATGGCACACTAAACACACACACGGATAGATAAATGGGGTCGCAACCAAGGAATGAGCACAAATGTGGAATCCACGGAAAACGCTCGTGTTGCACAACTCAAGAGAGACGCTAGCACGATTGCTCAATAGGCGGATACGACACTTGTGCACAACCTATAAGATGCAAAATGGATAAACTTCTATGCCAAGTATTGATGAGGACATCAATACCATTGTTACACCCACCATGGTAGAAACAATCAGTATACTCTTGTTCACAAGGATAAAAATATTACTTTGCTTCCTATGACTCCTGATTCCATTTTGAAAGATGATATTAATCGAGCTAATAAAGCAAAACAGGAGAAAAATAAGAGTGAAAATCAGATTGTGGCAAAAGAATTTGAGCAACAAATGAAGCCTAATAATAAACCATCTAATGTTGCTTCTGAAATTAAACTGAAAAGTGCATGTTTATTTGCCACCAAATCTGATATTGATGAGCTAGATTCTAGCAAATCTGTTTGCTATGCTTTTGTGTGCAAAGAGGCATTATTTTCATTCGAGGACGTGCCTTCCTCTTTGCCCCTCGCTGTCACTAACATTTTGCAGAGTTCACGACGCCTTCCCACAAGACGTGCCACCGGATTACCACCTATTCGAGGAATTGAGCATCAAATTGACTTAATTCCTGTGCATCGCTACCCAACCTCGCACCACATCGCACTAATCCAGAGGAGACGAAGGAGATTATGCGCCAAGCACAGGAGCTGCTCGACAAAGGTTATATACGCCAATCTCTTAGTCCTTGTGCTGTTCCTATTATACTAGTGCCTAAAAAGGATGGTACGTCACGTATGGGTGTTGATTGTAGAGGCATTAATAATATTACTATTCGTTATCGCCATCCTATTCCTAGGCTAGATGATATGCTTGATGAATTGAGTGGCTCTACAATATTCTCCAAAGTTGATTTATGAGTGGATACCATCAAATTCGTATGAAATTGGGAGATGAATGGAAAACAGCATTTAAAACTAAGTTTGGATTATATGAGTGGTTAGTCATGCCTTTGGGTTAACTAATGCACCTAGTACTTTCATGAGATTAATGAACGAAGTTTTACGTGCTTTCATTGACGATTTGTGGTAGTTTACTTTGATGATATACTGATTTATAGCAAATCTTTGGAAGAACATTTGGAACATTTACGTGTTGTTTTAATGCTCTACGTGATGCACGCTTGTTTGGTAACCTTGGGAAGTGCACCTTTTGCACCGAATCGAGTATCTTTTCTTGGCTATGTTGTTACTCCACAGGAATTGAAGTTGATAAAGCCAAGATTGAAGCTATTGAGAGTTGGCCGCAGCCCAAAACGGTCACACAAGTGAGGAGTTTTCTTGGACTCGCTGGTTTCTATAGGCGCTTTGTGAGAGACTTTAGCACCATTGCTGCACCTCTCAATGAGCTTACAAAGAAGGATGTGCCTTTTGTTTGGGGTACCGCATGTGAAGAAGCTTTCACGGTATTGAAAGATAAGTTGACACATGCCCTTTACTCCAACTTCCTGACTTTAATAAAACTTTTGAGCTTGAATGTGATGCTAGTGGAATTGGATTAGAGGTGTGTTATTACATGATGGAAAACCTGTTGCATACTTTTCTGAAAAATTGAGTGGGCCTAGTCTGAACTATTCTACTTATGACAAAGAATTATATGCTCTTGTTCGGACTTTAGAGACATGGCAACATTATTTATGGCCCAAAGAATTTGTTATACATTCTGATCATGAATCTTTGAAACATATTAAAAGTCAAGCTAAACTGAATCGTAGACATGCTAAATGGGTTGAATTCATTGAGACTTTCCCTTATGTCATTAAACACAAGAAGGGTAAAGAAAATGTTATTGTCGATGCTTTGTCTCGTCGCTATACTATGCTTTCACAACTTGACTTCAAAATATTTGGTTTGGAGACCATCAAAGATCAATATGTGCATGATGCTGATTTTAAAGATGTAATGCAGAATTGTAAAGAAGGAAGAACATGGAACAAGTTCGTTATTAATGATGGTTTTGTGTTCCGTGCTAACAAGCTATGCATTCCTGCTAGCTCTGTTCGTCTTTTGTTGTTGCAGGAGGCGATGGAGGAGGATTAATGGGACACTTTGGCGCCAAGAAGACGGAGGATATACTTGCTACACATTTCTTTTGGCCAAAGATGAGACGGGATGTTGAGCGCTTTGTTGCTCGCTGCACTACATGTCAAAAAGCTAAGTCACGACTCAATCCTCATGGTTTATATATGCCTTTGCCTGTGCCTAGTGTTCCTTGGGAGGATATATCTATGGACTTTGTTTTAGGTTTACCTCGAACAAAGAAGGGGAGGGATAGCATATTTGTTGTCGTGGATAGATTCTCAAAATGGCACACTTTATACCATGTCATAAAAGCGATGATGCTGTTAATGTTGCTGATTTGTTCTTTCGTGAAATTATTCGCTTGCATGGTGTGCCAAATACTATTGTTTCAGATCGTGATACTAAATTTCTTAGCCACTTTTGGAGATGTTTATGGGCTAAGTTGGGGACTAAACTGCTTTTAGTACTACTTGTCACCCCAAACCGATGGATAAACTGAAGTAGTCAATAGAACATTGTCTACTATGCTTAGGGCTGTTTTGAAGAATAATAAGAAAATGTAGGAAGAATGCTTGCATCATATTGAATTTGCTTATAATCGCTCATTGCATTCTACTACTAAGATGTGCCCTTTGAAATTGTGTATGGCTTCCTACCGTGCACCTATTGATTTGTTGCCTCTTCCATCTTCGGAGAAGGTTAATTTTGATGCTAAGGAACGTGCTGAATTGATTTTAAAATGCATGAGTTAACTAAGGAAAACATTGAGCGATGAATGCTAAATATAAACTTGTTGGAGATAAGGGTAGAAAACATGTTGTCTTTGCACCGGAGATCTTGTTTGGTTACATTTATGTAAGGACAGGTTTCCTCATTTGCGCAAATCAAAGCTAATGCCACGTGCTGATGGTCCATTTAAGGTGTTAGAGAAAATAAATGATAATGCATATAAACTTGAGCTGCCTGCAGATTTTGGGGTTAGTCCCACTTTTAACATTGCAGATTTGAAGCCTTATTTGGGTGAGGAAGATGAGCTCACGAGGACGACTTCATTTCAAGAAGGGAGGATGATGAGGACATCAATACCATTGTTACACCCACAACCCCTGCTGCTATACATACCGGACCAATTACTAGAGCTCACAAGACGCCAATTAAATTATCGTACTTTCGCTTCTTGGTAACGATTCCAATGTTCATGAGAATATGATGCTGCCTAAATTGGATACATTTGTTTTGCTTACAAATGAAGGGCCTACCATGGACAAGAAAGATGAACCTTGGAGCAAGTTCAAGCATGGAGATGTTGGCATGCTAAGGGGAACAAGAACGGAGTTACAAGTGATGATTCCAGGACTTTGAAGCCACCCTAATGAGTGCATGAGGCCTTGGACGAAATATACAAGATGCCACTTCATAATATTCGTCCATAGGCTATTCTAGGTGCTGCGTCACCTTATTATTGGGCCAGGCCCATGTAATTTCGAAATACTTAAGTATAGGCTGTTTTAGAGTCCGATGTGTGGGGAAACAAGAGTTAGGGTTGATTTCGACCCTCCACCAAGGGCCACGAAATTCCCCCTCTTCCTCCATATATACAGCCCTTAGGGCACCGCTTAGACCTTGGGTTTTGTTTAGATTAAAAGTTCGCCATAGCTGCAACTTCACATTTCGCTTGTGTTCAACGACTGCATAAAGGCGCCACAGTAACCCCACCTTGATCAATAAAGCTTTCATCTTATATTCGCAATATCCAGATTGCAATCTCAGTTTCTTGCTTGTTCTTCGCTTGCTCGCAGGAAATGCACTCGTGGTCGTTGATCGTGTTCGGTGTGGTCAATAACCTCTCGGAGTTGGTTTAGCGATTGCTAAGGCGCGACGCCCTCAAGATCGCTCGTAGTCGGATCGTCAAAGTCGACTTCCTCCAAAGCGAAAACCACATCTCATCGAAAGACGGGACACCTTTGCCTCTATCAAGTATGCTATGTATGTATGGTTCCCGATGTTTCTCTCAAGATGATCCAAGATGATCGGATATGACAATCTTATGTGCAATATGGTATGATGCTATGGCACTTGCTTACAAGCTCTTTGCTCTCTTTCTTTGCTTAAAAGCTTTATTTCTTTTTTTTCTTCCATGGCCACTTTGCACAATGCACAAACTAAGATAGCAATTGTGTATATGCGGAACAAACTTGAGACACAATGGGTGATATGATACCAATATGATATGGTATGGTATGTAATGGAAGGTATGATCACTAATGTGCACAAGTAACGCTGTTTAATACTCAAATGGCTAGTCTCGATAGGCAAGTAACGCAAAAGTAAGGCTAGGGGTTAACAATGCAATGGCAAGGGAATATACAATGGAGGGATACCACGATACCAAGATGATATGGAGGTTACCGTCCGTGATGATGAGTAGCGGTGTTCTTGATGTGGATACCAAGATGATGGAGACGCGTCCCTAAGTAGTCAAACACCTTAGGAAACGGAAAAACCGCGAACTCAAAATCTCAACGCCAAATGTCAAAATGGTGGTAGCGGGAATGCGGTGGTGGTTTGCACTGCAATGCGGAAGTGGAATGATGGGCTATACACGTGTCGGAGTTGAAGTTGCTGTCCCTAAGCAGCCGAAACACCTTAGGAGACACAAGCCACAACTCAAAAAGCTCAATCAACAATTGGGTTAAGTTGGGTTGTCAAGTGTATGGTGGGCAAGGTTATGTGGAAGTGGTGGTGGTGGTTGATGAAGAAGCAATCATCCCTAAGTAGCCGAAACACCTTAGGAGACTCGAATCACTACTCAAGCAACCACTAATGCTATGGGGAACAAAATTGGTTAGGTTGCGGAAGTCGGTGGTGGTTATGCGGAGGATGTGGCGGAAGCCCTAGGCAAAGATGCCAAAGTTCACAAAATTTGATGGAGTCAAATGGTGATAGTAGTATTTTTATGGGAAGGGGGGTGTCAATAGCTTCGAAACGAGCTAAAGAACGTCAAAATCGGACTCCGGATGAATTAGTTATGGCCGAAACGGTGAAACGGAAAAAACTGAAATTGGGTTGGGCGGTAGTACCGCTTGGGAGGGCGGTAGTACTGCTTGAATGGGCGGTAGTACCGCTCGTGTCGGGTTTTTTCGCAAAATCGAGCTCGGGAGGGCGGTAGTGCCGCTTGGAAGGGCGGTAGTACCGCTTGAGGTGCTAAGCGGTAGTACCGCTTGAAGGGCGGTAGTACCGCTTTCGGTCGGGATTTTCGCAAACCGATAGGGGCGCGATTTTGGGCGGAAATGGATGATTTGGGGCAAAATTTGATGGATTTTGTGGATGGAAGGTGGGGAAACTTGGGGAATGCTAGATCCACTTGAAACCAAGCAAATCCACTGGATCAAAATCAACAAAACATCATCAAAACTAACAAATCACAAAAAAAATTGGGGCTATTTTTGTGGGGAATTTTCGAATTAGGACAAAACAACAAAATCAAGCTAGAAAAAGAGGGTAGGGGCTCCAAAACGTGATCAACCTAAGCTCGATCCATAGATGATGTAGGGCGGAACCCTCACGTGGACGATCTTTCACGTTGGAGCGGATCCTACGGGAATCACGAAGAACACGCTGAAGAACACGAGGAAATCACGGGAGGAACGAGGGAAAACACTCAACCAACAAGGAATCGGTCACACAAATGCTAGATCGATGAACACAAAGGAGATACATGATTCAAGGTCAACAAAGGACGATACAAACGGTAGCCGTTCTTCTCCCGAGAGGAGGTCTTGATGGGGTCCACCCTAGAAGGGGTATTGAATCCGCTGGGGGATCTTCTCCAAGAGGTCCCGAGCTCGAGGAGAAGTAGCCAAGTGGATGAGCAAAGGCTCTCACACAACCATGAGCTAAACCTAAGCTAACCCTAGAAAGGAGGGGAGGTGGTCTATTTATAGTCTAAGCCACTAAGGGGTAAGTGAGAGGGGGATACAAGGCCAAAGGTCAGCGGTTAAAGACAGCAGAAAGCGGTAGTACCGCTTGGGAGGGTGGTAGTACCGCTTGCAAGCGGTAGTGCCGCTTGGACCGGGCGGTAGTACTGACCCGGTCGCCGAGCACGGAGTTTGTCGGGTTGAGCGACAAGAGCGGAAGTTCGCGGTAGTGCCGCTCGGGGCCTTTAGCGGTAGTACCGCTTGGTGTTGGCGGTAGTACCGCCGCCTGGTCTTCTTTCTCCTTCTCCTTCCTTCGCTCACAGACGCTGGCCTTGGTCCTTGGGCTCTCCATGGTCTCCTCGGGTGTACCGAGTATGCACAAGGTCCGCTCTGAAGTAGCATCCATGTCTTACATGCGGAAAGGGAAGATTCGGAAAGGAGCGAGTTCACCTTAGGTCCAATGGCTCAAAGTCGAGGTCTCATCTTATGTATCCTTGGGGCTTGGAGAGTAGATGGAGTGTACATGGGGATGAACGGGATGCTCCGCATCACCAACATTGCCATTATTTGCATGTGGACGACCTGGTGGTTGTGGTGCCGGTGGTTGCACGTAGTTCGATGTTGATCAACCTCATCCTCGTAAGCTCTCACATAATCATCCTCCCCACCGCAGCAAAGCAGGAGCCACGTATATCAACAGCAGCACCAAAGAGCTTGGCCAGTGAAGAGGGACACGGAAGCTCAACGGAGGGCTGTTTCACATGTGGAGGTAGTCCTTGTTGTTGTAGTAGAGGTGCGTTAGGTGCAGCCGGTGGTGGTGGTGGTAGACGCGCGAGCAATTCATTAAACTTGTTATCGAGCTTTCTTTCGAACGCCTTCTCAATGCCATCTATCTTCTCCATGGCCTCTTCAAATCTATTTAGCACATCGTCCACCTGCCCACTCATCATTTGTTGAAACTTATCATGTAGCGCTTTGTTTGTCATGTTCTCCCGGCCAGCCTCACACCTTGTGATCCTGCCATGGTTAGCAGCAATAGAAACACACAAGAATATGATTCGACAGACTACTAGGAAGTGGTGGTGGTGGTGTGGTGGACAGATCACAAACCGGCAAGCAAATCTCAAATTCTTACCAGTTCTTACCCAAGAAGAAAGTGGTGATCGGCAACCGATGTAGTCAAAACTCTCAAAGCTTGGATAGAGCGATTACTGTGGAGAGTCAAGCGCACGATGTAGATGTATGTGGAGCTGGGAAGGCTTATAATATGGTAGCAAAAAAGGTTAGCAATAATCAATTCAGAGATGCAAAGTTGAATAAACGCCAATGACGGTATTATGCTGGTCCTAGGCTAGACCGTGCTAGAGACGCGAGCCTAGAACACTAACAAAATCACGGCGCTGCACGGAAACAACGGAAAAGCACACTGAATTTTTTTGCTCTCTTTTTTGTTTTTTTTGCGCTGCTTTTTTTTTGCGAAAATCACTATAATGGCGAGTGTCTCAAAACTCTTCCTGTGTCAAACCGACAGATGGGCACGAAATTTTTTCGACCAAAAAACTTTTTTTTTCGATCGCCTCAACCCAAAAACTGAAACGGGTCAAAAAAACTTTCTATAATGGCGATCGCCTCAATACGCTTAGAAACACCTAAAATAGGATAGCCGTAAAATTTTTCGACAAGTGCGTTGAAAATTTTGGGCCTAAACGGAGGGTGGTTTCTAGTCTCTATTTTTTTTCCAAACCTACGCAGCAAGGAAACACGAATCGAATTTAGATGGATCTCAAAACAAACCTAATATGAGAAGAACTCGGATTGGTGGTGGATATATGGTGGTGGTATATGGCAGCGGTGGTGATATATGGTAGCGGTGGTGGTATATGGATACGGATTGGTGGTGGTATTTGGATACGGATTGGTGGTGGTATATGGATACGGATGATGAAAGCGGCGCGGCGTGACAACTTATGACCGTAACTCGAAACTCTAAAAGACTAGACTCTAAGACCAACAACTTGACACGACGATGCAACCGCAAATTCAACAAAGCAAAAACCCTAAAAAGATTATGCAAAGGCTCGATTGGTTCGGATATGATGAACTAACCCTAATTTTTTTGGCTTTTTCGTGGACTTTAGGTATGAAGAATGACTCGATCTAATCTACGAAAAACTGTAAAATCTCACCGAGCAACCTGAAAATCTGATACCACTTGATAGAGGCAAAGGTGTCCCGCTTCGATGAGATGTTGGTTTTCGCTTTGGAGGAAGTCGACTTTGACGATCCGACTACGAACGTGCGAGGACGCCGCGCCTTAGCAATCGCTAAACCAACTCCGAGAGGTTATTGACCACGCCGGAGCACGCATCAACCGACCACGAGGGTCTGCTTCCTGCGAGCAAACGAAGAACAAGCAAGAAACCGAGATTGAAATCTGGATATTGCGAATATAAGATGAAAGCTTTATTGATCAAAGTGGGGTTCTGTGGACGCTTTGTCCGGTCGTTGAACACAAACGGCACACTGGTTGCAGCTATGGCGAACTTTTAATCTAAACAAAACCCAAGTTTCTAAACGGTGCCCTAAGGGCTGTATATATGGAGGAAGAGGGGGAATTTCGTGGCCCTTGGTGAGGGGTCCAAATCAACCCTAACTCTTGTTTCCCACACATACGGACTCTAAAAATAGCCTATACTTAAGTATTTCGAAATTACATGGGCCTGGCCCAATAATAAGGTGTCGCAGCACCTAGAATAGCCTATGGACAAATATTATGAAGTGGCATCTTGTATATTTCGTCCAAGGCCTCATGCACTCATTAGGTGGCTTCAAAGTCCCGAATCATCACTTGTAACTCCGTTTTGTTCCCCTTGCGCATGCCAACATCTCCATGCTTGAACTTGCTCCAAGGTTCATCTTTCTTGTCCATGGTAGGCCCTTCATTTGTAAGCAAAACAAATGTATCCAATTTAGGCATTATCATATTCTCATGAACATTGAATCGTTACCAAGAAACGGAAGTACCGATAATTCAATTGGCGCATGCGAGCTCTAGTAATTGGTCCAAGATGTATAGCAGCAGGGCTGTGGGTGTAACAATGGTATTGATGTCCTCATCGGTGGAGCTTGTCGAGCTTGTTGTGGGCTTGTCGATGCACACGCGCTTGGTAGAGCCTTTCTTGACTTCCTCGCGAGCGCTTCTTGATATTCACGAGCTTACGCCCTCGGCCGGCAACGGCTCGACTTGAGTCGCTGGCGCACGCCAGCCTCAAGTGCTTGAGCTTCCCGGTTGTTGTTCTCGGCGTTGCGCCGCCGCCTTGTGCATCTTGATGTTGTCGCGCCGCTTCTTCTTGTTCTTGGTGTCGCGATGCTGTTGCGCTTGTGCTTGCGCAAATGTAGCTTGGTTTTGACGATGTCGATGCTCTTGAGAGTCGGTGTCGTGTAGAGGATTGCGGTTTGCTTGACGGTCTTGACGTGCGGCACGACGGAGAGTGTTCAAGTAGGTGTACTTGAGTCATAGAAGGTGTCGCTTGAGTGTCGACTCGAGCGTCTCCGCTTGAGGATGAAGAAGTGGAATGATGCCGTTCCTCATCAAGGCGCGGATCTCGCCCATTCTTGCATCATTCTCTTGCTTGTGAGCGCCGAACTTGTTGTCAAAGTAGTCTCTTGTACGCTGTTCGGAGAGTCGCAAGTCGGTGGCGAGGTTGTCGATGCGGTCGCCATCGCTTGTTGCTCTTGGTGCAACGCTGCTCGCACCAAAGAGGTGGCTCTTGGTGACGATGAGGACATGTCATCGCCTTGCTCGATGAAGAGTGGGTTTGTAGAAGTACTTGGCCTATCTATTATTCCAAGCAAAATATGTGAGTGGTAGAAGGAGAAGAACTTATACCAATGTACCTTTGACCGATGTTGATGATGAATCAAGTTCACTCAAATGCGGACAATGAAATAGCACTATTGTTACCAATCCTTGTCGGTTCTCACACCTACACAAATAAAAGCTTATGGTGGAGCTTGGTGAGGATGGTGGCACAAAATTTGATGCAATTGTAAGTGAGCTTCAATAATGTTGGAAAAGGTACCCAAATTTGCAAATGCAACAAGTAGACCAAGCAAATAATGGTACACGGAAACACACACGCAAATAGATAAGTGGGATTGTGCAAACCAAAAGTGAGCCAAAATGTGGAATCCACGAAAATGCTCTTGTTGCACAATACTAGAGAGACGCTAGCACGATTGCACAATAGGCGGATACGAAACTTGTGCACAACCTACTAGGCAAAAATGCAACTATGTCTATCCCACGTATGCTATATGTGTGGTATTTCGGTGCTATGATCCAAGATGATCCAATATGACAATCTTAATGTAGTATGATGCTATGCTATGGTTCTTGCTCATAAGCTCTTTGCTTATCTTTCCTCTTTGCTTAAAAGCTTGGGTGGCTCTTTCACTTTTGAGCTCTTTTCTCATGCAAAACTTCATGAACCAAGATAGCAATTGTGTATGCTATGACAACTTTATGACACACAAATGGATCTCAAGATATGCACCACGGTGGTAGTGTATGTATGCTATGGAGTATAATCACTAATGTGCACAAGTCACGTTGCCGGCAATACTCTATGGCTAGTCTCGATGGGTAAGCTACGCAAAAGTAAGGCCATGTGGGTATCATTGCAATTGCAAGGTATGACAAAGATGTTGATGATGTTACCGTTGCTATGATGATGTGACCCTTGCGAAGATGAGTCGAGGTGATGATGAAGTCGAACCGCACTCTAGATAGCCAAACACAATAGGACACGGAACCACAACTCAAAATCTCAAGGACCAAAATGTGGCAAAATCGTCATAGGATGTATTGGGGAGGATGGTGGTGTATGTGGTTTTGGAAGATGTGGTGGAAGGTGGGTGGTGGTGGTGGTTAAACCGAAGAATTTCAGTTTCTGTCTGGTTTCACTTGACGTCCGGTTTTCCGGTCGTCCGGCCGCCTTGGGCTCCGGACGTCCGCATCAAGGCTTGGCCGTCCGGGGTCGGGTCAACGCGAAGTTGTGCTCGAGCGATTTTGAGGTGGAAGAAGATGGTGAGGTCAAATTGAGCGGATTGATGGATGGAAAAGGGTGGGAGGGTGGGAAAAGCTAGATCCACACGTAGCAACTCAAATCCATGGACCAAATCCAACAAAATCTCAACTCACCAACAAATTACAAAAAAAAATTGGGGCTATTTTTGGTGGGGAATTTTCGGATTTAGGACAAAACAACAAAATATTTCTAGAAAACACGGGTAGGGGCTCCAAAAACGTGATTAACGTGGCTCATGATACCAAGATGATGTAGGACGGAACCCTATGTTGACGATCTTTCACGTTTGGAGGGGATCCTACAAGGAGAACACGACGAACAAGCGGAAGAACACGGGGGAAAACACACAAGAGGAACACTAAACCGACAAGTCTCAATCACACAAGGGCTAGATCACCGAACACATAAGGTAGCACAAGATTCAAAATCAACAAAGGAAAGATACACGAGTAGCCGTTCTTCTCCGTGAGGAGGTCTTGATGGGGGTCCACCCTAGAAGGGGGTCTTGAATCCTCTTGGAAGGATCTTCTCCAAGGAGGCGCGATCTCCGAGGAGAAGGTAACCAAGTGGATGAGCAAAGGTCTTCTTCGGCAACTCCGACCACGGTGCAGCGGCATCTTCGCCAACGTACTAAAGACCGTGCATCACATCATCGTCCACATTCGCATCCATTTGGAACCTCTACCGTAAGCAAGGACGGTAATCTCGACGACATCTTTGTCCAAACCTTGCCATTGCATTGATAAACATCATAGCCATCTTTTGCGTTGCTTACCCATCGAGACTAGCCATTGAGTATTGCAGGCAACGTGACTTGTGCACATTAGTGATCATACTCCATAGCATACATACCATACTACCGTGGTGCATATCTTGGGATCCACTTGTGTGTCACTAAGTTGTCATCACATACACAATTGCTATCTTTGTTCGTGAAGTATTGCATGAGAAAAGAGCTCAAAAGTGAAAGAGCCACCCAAGCTATTAAGCAAAGAGGAAAGATAAGCAAAGAGCTTCTGAGCAAGAACCATAGCATCATACTACATTAAGATTGTCATATTGATCATCTTGGATCATAGCAATCAAACACCATACATATAGCATACTTGGGATAGAGATCGCTGTATTTTTGCCTAGTAGGTTGTGCACAAGTTCCAGATCCGCCTATTGTGCAATCGTGCTAGCGCCTCTCCAGATTGTGCAACAAGAGCATTTTCGTGGATTCCACATTTTGGCTCACTTTTGGTTTGCACAATCCCACTTATCTATTTATGCGTGTGTTTCCGTACCCTTTCTTGCTTGGTCAACTTGTTGCATTTGCAAATTTGTGAATCTTTTCCAACATTATTGAAGCTCACTTACAATTGCATCAAATTTTGTGAAAAGGAAAATTGGGGGGGAAAAAAACCATGGAAAAGTTTTAAAAAAAAAAAAAAAAGGGGGAAAAAAACCCAAAAATTTAAAAAAAAAAAAAGGGGAAAAGGAAAAAATTTTAATTTTAAAAAAAATTTTAAAAGGGATTAATAATTTTTGGGAAAAAACCAAAATTTAAAAAAACCCCAAAAAAAAATTTTAAAAAAAAAACCCCAAAAAACTTTGGGGGGTTTAAAGGGTTTAAAAAACAAATTGGGGGGCCCAAGGGTAAATTTGGGGGGGAAAAAAAGGGTTCCAAAAGCCCCCAAAAAAAAAAAAATTTTTTTTGGCTCCCCCCGGGGGGGGGAAAAAAAAAAAAAAAACCCAAATTTAAAGGGAAGGAAAAAACCCCCAAAAAATTTGGGGCCCCTCAAATTTAAAAAAAAAAAAATTTTGGAAAATTTCCCAAAAAAAAAAAAAAATGGGGGGAAAAATTTTATTTTTTAAAAAAAGGTTGGAAACCCCATCATTGGGAAAAAGGGGTTTTGGGCATTTCGGAAAAAATTTTTTTAAAAAAAAACAAAAAAAAAAAAAGGGGTTTAAAAAAGGTTGGCCCCTTGGTTAAAAAGGAAAAAAAAAGGGGGAAATTGATTTAAAAACATTGGGGGAAAAAAAAAAAAAATTTTAAAAAAGGGGCCCAAAAAAAAAAAAACCCCCAAGGTTGGAAAGGAAATTTTAAAAAAAATTTTGAAAGGGGGAAAAAAAAAAAAAATTTTTGGGGAAGGGGAAAAGGGTTTTTAAAAAAAAAATTTTAAATGGCAATGGGGGGGAAAACATTGGGCCGGGCCCCCCAAAAAAAATTAAAAATTTAAAGGGAAAGGTAAGGGCAAAAAAAAAAGGGGGGGCAAAAAAAACAAAAAAAAGGGGAAAGGGAAAAAAAAAGGGGGGGGGGGCCCCCAAAAAAATGGGGAAAAAAAAAACCCCCCCCCCAACCCAAAAAAAAAAGGAAATAAAAACCCCAAAAAAAAAAAAAAATTTTTTTAAAAACCCCAAAAAATTGGGGAAAAAAATTCCAAAAAAAAGGGGGAAAAAAAAAAAAAGGGTTTTTGAAAAAAGGGAAAAAAAAGGGGAAAATTGGGGGGCCCAAAGGGAAAATTTTAAAAAATTGGGGGTTTTTTTGGGGAAAAGGGGTTTAAAAAAGGGGGAAAAAAAAACCCAAAAAAAATTTTGGGGGGTTTTAAAAAAAGGTTAAAAAAAAAAGGAAAAAAAAAAAGGGGGTTTACCAAAAAACCCCCCCAAAGGATTTTTAAAAAAAGGGGGGGGTTAAAAAAATTAAATTTAAAAATAAAAAAATTTTTGGAAAAAAAAAAACCCCAAAATTTTTGGTTTTAAAAAACCCAAAAAAATTTTAAATTTTAAAAAGGTAAGGGGTTTTAAAAGGGAAAAAGGGCCTTTTTAAATTGGGAAATAAAAATTTAAAAAAATTTTAAAACCCCTTTAAACCCATTTTTTGGGGGAAAAACCCCCAAATTTTTTTTTTTTTTGGGGGGAAAAAAAAATGGGGGGATGGAATTTAAAAGGGGGCCCAAAAAAAACCCCATTTGGGAAAGGTTTTGGGGTTTTTTTTGGGGGCCCAAAAAAATTTTTCCAATTTCCCCCCCCAAAAAAATTTTGGGGGGAAAAAAGGGAACCCCTTTTTTAAAAAATTTTGGGGTTAAAAAAAAACCCCAATGGGGGCCCCTTTTTCCTTTTTGGGGGTTTCCCAAAAAAAAGGGGGGGGGGGCCAATTTTTAAAAAGATTGCCCTTTGGGGAAAAAGGGCCCCTTGATTTTTAAATTCGGTTTGGGGGGGGGGGTTTTCCCGGTTTTTCCCCTTTGGGGGAAAGGGGGGGGCCCCCCCCCGGGGGGGCCCCCTCCCTTTTGGGGGGGGGGTTTGGGGTTGGCCGGGGGGGGGGAAAAAAAAAACCAAACCTAAAATTTAAACCTTTAAAAACCCGGGTTTGGGGGCCCCCCTTTTTCCCCCCTTTTTTTTTTCCCTTTTTGGGTTGGGGTTTTTGGGTGGGTTTTTAATTGGCACCGAGAATTTTTCACTAAATAAGCAATGGCTCGCTTTTTCTTGCATCAAACTCCGCCAATTCCTGTACCACTTGCATCACAATGAACCTCAAAAGTTTTGTCAAAATTGGGCAAAGCAAGAATCGAGCATGAGTAAGCAAAGACTTGAGCTCATCAAAAGCGGTTGATTGCAAAGTTTCCCAAACAAAGGGAGTATTCTTCTTGCTCAAAGTATGCAAAGGAGCGCAATTGTGCTAAAATCTTTCACAAAGCTTATTTATAAAAACCCGAAGACCAAGAAAACTTCGACTTGTTGCAAATTGGTGGGTTGAGGGCCAAGTTTTGATTGCTTCAATTTTAGATTCATCAACATGGACACCCTTTGAGGAAACAACAAAACCCAAGAAAACCACTTTGTCAACTCCAAACGTGCATTTTTTCAAGTTTGCATAAAGGCTTTCTCATGTAAGAGTTTGCAACATAGATTTTACATGATTGATGTGCTCTTTCATGGTTTTGCTAAACACAAGAATATCGCCAAAGTAGACCACAACAAAGACTCCAATGTAAGGACGAAGCACATGATGCATAAGACGCACGAAAGTACCGGGAGCTTCCGAAAGACCCATAGGCATCACTAACCACTCATATAAACCAAATTTGGTTTTGAAAGCAGTTTTCCATTCATCACCCTCTAGTATGCGGATTTGATAATAACCACTTTTAAGATCAATTTTGAGAAAAGTTGGCTCCACTAAGTTCATCAAGCATGTCATCTAAGCGAGGAATGGGATGCCTATATCGAACGGTAATAGCATTGATAGGTCTACAATCGAACACAAGCGGAAACTTCCATCGGCTTAGGCACAAGAATAACCGAACGCACAAGGGCTTAAGCTTCACGCATATGACCGCTGTTCGATTAGTTGTTGTACTTGCTGCTGAATCTCCTTTGTTTCTTCCGGATTGACTCGATGGAGCTTTGTTTGGTAGGGCGCCCGGGATGAGGTCAATTCGATGCTCAATGCCTCAAAGAGGAGGTAGACCCGAGGTAGCTCATCGGGAAAACATCTTGGAATTCCTGCAAAAGAGATTGAAACACTAAAGGTAGCTCGTGAATGGTGTTAGTTTTGGTTCTCCATCCTGCACACAAGGACAAAGTGCATCACACAGATGGGTTCTCACACACTTCTCTCATCTCACTTTTGGTGGCAAATTGAATGAGGTTTTTCTCTAGGCTAAGAGTCGCCAAATTTGGCTTGTGGCTCTCACGCACTTTTGGGTGGATCACTTTCACTCTTGTCTCTATGATTGGTGGCTTGTTTGTCTGCTATCACATGACTAGGAGACATAGGTCGAGACATATTCTTTCCCTTCATCCTGGAGCTATAGTGATTGGTGCGCCCATTGTGGATGACACCACGGTCGAATTGCCATGGTCAACCAAGAAGTAGGTGGCAAACGGTCATTGGGACCACATCACATTCCAACGTGTCTTCATAAGCACCAATTTTGAAGGAGACTTGGACCGATGCTCGACTCAGATAGTGCCGGAGTCACTTAGCCATTGAACCTTGTAGGGTGCGTGCTTCCTCTCGACCAATTGAGCTTGAGCATAGTTCTTCACTTGCCAAGTTGTGGCAACTACCTCCATCGATGATGACCTTGATGGACCGCCCATTGATGCCGCTTTGTGTGAAAGATGTGGCATCGCTGGTCTCTTCTTGTTGATGTTGAAGAGTCAAGACCTTGAGACAACGAGCGGGCTCAATCCTCATCACAAAAGACTTGATCATCTTCATCTTCATTTACTTTCCTGCATGGCCACTTGCTCAAGGGCTTCCATTTCTTCTTCACTCATGGAGTCATATGTGCCATCGCTGCTGAGGATCATGGTGCGCTTGTTGGTGCACTCATATGACTTGTGGCTCTGCCACCGCAAGTGAAACACTTGAAGGAGCTTGTTTTGATAGTCTCACTGGCCTGAGAGAGGATGAAGCACGGCTTGAGGTTGCTTGTAGTAGGAGGAGGACGACTTGAATTTGTCGATGTCTTCTTGTAACTTGACTTGTCGCGCTTCTTGAAGAAAGCTTGGTCAAGTAGATGTTGGAGTAGTTGTTGAAGCTTGGTTGTTGGAGAAGTCAGAGGTCTTGGATGAGTACTTGCATTTGAAGTCATCTTGCACTTCATGCTCCGCCTTTGTAGCTTGATGCACGAGCTCAATGAGGGATGAGTATGGTTGGAAGTCGGCTATCTTCTTGATGGGATGATTGAGTCCATTCAAGAAACGTGCCATAGTTTGCTCATCATCTTCTTTGACATTGGCTCAATCATGGCTATCTCCATCTCCTTGTAGTATTCTTCAACGCTTTTGTTCCTTTGCTTGAGTAGTTGGAGTTTTTGAAGAGGTCGCGTTGTAGTATGTTGGCACAAAACGTGCTCGCATGACATCCTTCATTTGAGCCCAAGTGGTGATTGAGGTTCACTCTTGCTTGTCGTCGCTCAATGATTTGTTACCACCATATGAGCACATAATCTTGGAACTCAAGTGATGCCATAGCTATTTTCTTTGCTTCATCGTAGTTGTGCAAACGGAAGATTTTGTCAACCTTCAATGCCCATGAGAGGTAGTCTTCGGGGTCATTGCTTCCATTGAACTTGGGCATGGTGAATTTTAGCTTGTCGAAGCGTGCTCTTCATTGTGTTGTTGGCGATGTTGATGATGACGCCCTTGACGGGATGTACTCGCCTTCATGTTGCTCTTGGTGCGGAGGAAGACCATGCTCAACTTGCTCTTGTGGAACTTGAGGTTGAGGTGGAGCTGACGAGCTTGTGGAGGAGCTTCAGAACTTGACGCTGTACATGAGGTTGGTAGTTCCTCTTGGATTTCTTCTCGGCTTCTCTTGATTGCGCCTGCTCATGATTGGTTGGCTAGCTCTAATTGATTCTTGAAGGGCACGCTATCTCAAGAGCTTGTGCTTCACGTTGTTGTTGTTGAAGACGTTGAGCTGCGCCTTGTTCGCCTTTGGTGAAGACGCGCTCATTCTTCCTCTTGTTGGCATTTAAGACGTTGTCTTTCTTGAGCTTGAGCAAAGCTTCTTGGTTTTGAGGAGGACGAGGAACTTGATCATCAACTTGCTCTTGTGAATGCTTGACATGTAGCGGTTGCAGATGCATGACGGTCTTGACGAGCCGCACGACGTAAGAGTGTTCGGCGTAGGTGTACTTGAGTCGAGAAGGTGTCGCTGAGTGTCGACTGAGCGGTCCGGCCTTGATGATGAAGAAGTGGAATGATGCTGGTTCTCATCAACGCAGGATCTCGCCCATTCTTGCATCATCCTCTTGCTTGTGAGCCTCATACTTGTTGTCGGCTAGTCTCTTGTACGCTGTTCGAGAGTCGCAAGTCGGTGGCGAGGTTGTCGGCGCGTCGCTCATTGCTTGTTGTTCTTGTGCAACGCCAGCACCAAAGAAGTGGCTTTGGTGACGATGAAGACATGTCGCTCGCCTTTGCTCGATGAAGAGTGGGTTGGTAGAAGAACTTGGCCTATCCATCATTCCAAGCAAGATATGAGTGGTAGAACGGAAAAGAACATATACCAATGTACCTTTGACCGATGTTGAAAATGAATCAAGTTAACTCAAATGCGACAATGAAATAGCACTTTGGTACCGATTCTTGCTCGTTCTCACACCTACACAAATAAAAGCTTATGGTGGAGCTTGTTAGGATGGTGGCACAAAATTTGATGCAATTGTAAGTGAGACTCAATAAAGTTGAAAATGATTCACAAATTTGCAAATGCAACAAGTAGACCAATAGCAAGATATGGTACACGGAAATACACGCCAAAATAGATAATATGGGGTTATGCAACCAAGGATGAGCTAAAATGTGGAGTTCACCAAGATGCTCTTGTTGCACAACACTAGAGAGACGCTAGCACGATTGCAACAATAGGCGGATACTTAACTTGTGCACAACCTACTAAGCAAAAATGCAACGACTTCTATCCCAAGTATGCTATATGTATGGTGTGTCGATGTGTTGATCCAAGATGATCAAGTATGACAATCTTAATGTTTGATGATGCTATGGTTCTTGCTCATAAGCCTTTTGCTTATCTTTCTCTTGCTTAAAAGCTTGATTGGCTCTTTCTCTTTGAGCTCTTTTCTCATGCAAAACTTCACTAACCAAGATAGCAATTGTATGCGGACAACTTTGTGATAGAGGCAAAGGTGTCCGCCTTTCATGAGATGTTGGTTTCGCTTTGGAGGAAGTCACTTGACGATCCGACTATGAACGGCGAGGACGCCGCTTTAGCAATCGCTAAACCAACTCCGAGGTTATTGACCACGGAGCACGATCAACCTGACCACGAGGGTCCTGCTTCTCGCGAGCAAACGGGTTAAACAAGCAAGAAACTGAGATTGGTAATCTGAATATTAAGTAATATATAAGATGAAAGCTTTATTGATCAAGGTGTCTCAGACGCCTTGTTCCGGGTCGTTGAACACAACGGGCACGGGTTGCAGCTATGGCTTAACTTTTTAATCTAAACAAAACCTAAGGTCTAAACGGCTCCTCAAGGGCTGTAGATATGGAGGAAGAGGTGGGGACCTTCGTGGCCCTCGGTGGAGGGGTCCAAATCAACCCTAAACTCTTTGTTTCTAACACATGCCGACCTCTAAAACAGCTCATACTTAAGTATTTCGAAATTACATGGCCTCGCTCACTAATAAGGTGACGCATACCCAGAATAGCCTCGTATTTATTTGAAGCAGCATCTTGTATATTTCGTCCGGGCCTATGCACCATTATTGATAGAGGCAAAGGTGTCCTGCCTTTCGATGAGATGTGGTTTTCATTGGGAGGAAGCTCGACTTTTGACGATCCGACTACTTAACGAAGGCGAGGACGCCGCACAAGTCAGCAATCGCTTAAACCAACCTCGAGAGGTTATTGACTACACCGGAGCACGAACATCAACTCGACCACGCAGGGTAGGCTTCCTCATGGAGCAAACGAAGAACAAGCAAGAAACCGAGATTGCAATCGGATATTATGAATATAAGATGAAAGCTTTATTGATCACAGTGGGGTTCAGTGACGCCTTTGTCCTGGTCAAAGTGAACACAAACGGCAGCACGCTGGGCAGCTATGGCGAACTTTAATCTAAACAAAACCTAAGGTTCAAACCGTGCCCCAAGGGCCAATATATGGAGGAAGAGGGGGAATTTCAGGTCTTTGGTGGAGGGGTCCGAATCAACCCTAACTCTTTGATTTCCCCACACATATGGACTCTAAAAAACAGCCTATACTTAAGTATTTTGAAATTACATGGGCCTAGCCCAATAATAAGGTGACGCAAAGACCCAGAATAGCCTATGGACGAATAACACAGGAAGTGGCATCTTGTATATTTCTTGTCCAAGGCCTCATGCACTCATTATGGTGGCTTCAAAAGTCCCGGAATCATCACTTGTAACTCCGTTTAGTTCCCTGGCGCATGCCAACATCTCCATGCTTGAACTTGCTCCAAAGGTCCATCTTTCTTGGTCCATGGTAGGGCTTTTCATTTGTAAGCAAAACAAATGTATCCAATTTAGGGCAAAAGATCATATTCTCATGAACATTAGAATCGTTACTTTCAAGAAACGAAAAGTACCCGATAATTCAATTGATGCATGAGCTCTAGTAATTGGTCCAGTATGTATAGCAGAGGGGCTGGGTGTAACAATGGTATTGATGTCCTCATCATCCTCCCTTCTGAAATGAAGTCGCCCCGACGGAAGCTCATATTCCTCACCCAAATAAGGCTTCAAATCTGAATGTTAAAAGTGGACTAACCCCAAAATCTGCAGGCAGCTCAAGTTTATATGCATTATCATTTTTCTCTAACACCTTAAATGGACCATCAGCACGTGGCATTAGCTTTGATTTGCTAAATTAGAAACCTATCCACGTTAAATGTAACCAAACAAGATCTCCAGGCAAAGACAACATGTTTTCTACCCTTATCTCCAAAGAAGTTTATATTTAGCATTCATACCAATGTTTTCCTTAGTTAACTCATGCATTTTTAAAATCAATTCAGCACGTTCTTTAGCATCAAAATTAACCTTCTCCAAGATGGAAGAGGCAACAAATCAATAGGTGCACGAGGTAGGAAGCCATACACAATTTCAAAAGGGCACATCTTAGTAGTAGAATGCAATGAACGATTATAAGCAAATTCAATATGAGGCAAGCATTCTTCCCACATTTTCTTATTATTCTTCAAAACAGCCCTAAGCATAGTAGACAATGTTCTATTGACTACTTCAGTTTGTCCATCGCTTTGGGGTGACAAGTAGTACTAAAAAGCAGTTTAGTCCCCAACTTAGCCCATAAACATCTCCAAAAGTGGCTAAGAAATTTAGTATCACGATCTGAAACAATAGTATTTGGTACACCATGCAAGTTTAATAATTTCACAAAGAACAAATCAGCAACATTAAAAAGATCATCGCTTATGACATGGTATAAAGTGTGCCATTTTCGAGAATCTATCCACGACAACAAATATGCTATCCCTCCCTTCTTTGTTCGAGGTAAACCTAAAACAAAGTCCATAGATATATCCTCCCAAGGAACACTAGGCACAGGCAAAGGCATATATAAACCATGAGGATTGAGTCGTGACTTAGCTTTTGACATGTAGCAGAAAGCAACAAAACGCTCAACATCCCGGCCTCATCTTTGGCCAAAAGAAATTGTAGCAAGTATATCCTCCGCCTTCGACCCAAAGTGTCCCATTAATCCTCCTCCGCGCCCCTGCAACAACAAAAGACTAACAGAGCTAGCAGGAATGCATAGCTTGTTAGCACGAACACAAAACCATCATTAATAACTAACTTGTTCCATGTTCTTCCTTCTTTACATTATGCATTACATCTTTAAAATCAGCATCATGCACATATTGATCTTTGATGGTCTCCAAACCAAATATTTTGAAGTCAAGTTGTGAAAGCATAGTATAGATTTAGACAAAGCATCAGAATAACATTTTTTTACCCTTCTTGTGTTTAATGACATAAGGGAAAGTCTCAATGAATTCAACCCATTTAGCATGTCACGATTTAGTTTAGCTTGACTTTAATATGTTTCAAAGATTCATGATCGAATGTATAACAAATTCTTTGGGCCATAAATAATGTTGCCATGTCTCTAAAGTCCTAACAAGAGCATATAATTCTTTTGTCATAAGTAGAATAGTTCAGACTAGGCCCACTCAATTTTTCGAAAAGTATGCAACAGGTTTCTATCTTGTAATAACACACCTCCTAATCCAATTCCACTAGCATCACATTCAAGCTCAAAAGTCTTATTAAAGTCGGAAGTTGGAGTAAAGGAGCATGTGTCAACTTATCTTTCAATACCGGAAGGCTTCTTCCCGGGTACCCCAAAAAAAGGCACATCCTTCTTTGTAAGCTCATTGAGAGGTGCAGCAATGGTGCTAAAGTCTCTCACAAAACGCCTATAGAAACCAAGGAGTCCAAGAAAACTCCTCACTTGTGTGACCTTTGGCTGCGCCAACTCTCAATAGCTTCAATCTTGGCTTTATCAACTTCAATTCCCGTGGAGTAACAACATAGCCAAGAAAAGATACTCTGGTCGCAAAAGGTGCACTTCCTAAGGTTACCAAACAAACGGCATCACGAGAGCATTAAAAACAGCACGAAATGTTCCAAATGTTCTTCCAAAGATTTGCTATAAATCAGTATATCATCAAAGTAAACTACCACAAATCGTCCAATGAAAGCACGAAACTTCGCTCATTAATCTCATGAAAGTACTAGGTGCATTAGTTAACCCAAAAGGCATGACTAACCACTCATATAATCCAAACTTAGTTTTAAATGCTGTTTTCCATTCATCTCCCAATTTCATTAATTTGATGGTATCCACTACGCAAATCAACTTTGGAGAATATTGTAAGCCACTCAATTCATCAAGCATATCATCTAGCCTAGGAATAGGATGACATAACAATAGTAATATTATTAATGCTCTCAATCAACACACATACGCCGACATCATCCTTTTTAGGCACTAGTATAATAGGAACAGACAAGGACTAAGAGATTCGCAGATATAACCTTTTGTCGACAGCTCCTGTTTTGACGAAATCTCCTTCGCTCCTCCGGATTGGTACGTATGGTGCGCGGTTGGTAGGATGCACCGAATTAAGTCAATTTGATGCTCAACTCATGGTGGTATCCTGGCACGCCTTGTGGGAAGACGCCAACCCCGCAAATTTGTTAGGGGCAAAGAGGAAGGCACGCCCTCAATGAAAATAACCTTTTGGACAAAAAGCATAGCAAACAGATTTGCTAGAATCTAGCTCATCAATATCAGATTTGGTGGCAAATAAACATGCACTTTTCAGTTTAATTTCAGAAGCAACATTAGATGGTTTATTATTAGGCTTCATTTGTTGCTCAAATTCTTTTGCCACAATCTGATTTTCACTTTATTTTCTCCTGTTTTGCTTTATTAGCTCATAATATCATCTTTCAAAATGGAATCGAGTCATAGGAAGCAAAGTAATATTTTATCCTTGTGAACAAGAGTATCTGATTGTTTCTACCATGGTGTACGAATTTTATCAAATTGCCATGGTCTACCAAGTAATAAGGAACATGTTGATAGGTACCACATCACAATCAACATAATCAGATATGTAGAGATACTAAAATGCAACCAACAGACGTGTTCTAACCTTGCCGCTGTTGTTGAACCATTGGATGTAGTAAGGATGTGGATGTGGTCTTGTGGTGAGAGAAAGCCCCACCATATCCATGCTAGCGTTGTTGCAGCCCTCCATCTATGATGATAATAGAACGCCCTTCACAACTCCCTTTTATGGAAAAGTTATGCCTCTGATTTTGCTCATTTGTAACCGCACACTCAAAACACGTTGAGCAACTAAACATTCATACCCAAGATCTTCAAAGAGCCATGTATTGCGCCTCAGATCGTAATCATCTCCACCGTTTCTTCATGTTAATAAGAGCCAAAGTCTTTCATCATAGTCACTAGCGCATCATACCCACCATCCTCAGAGCAATCATCACACGCTGAGATGTGCATTCTCTCAAAATGTCCTCTTCCCTACAACGACGACAAATAATATCACTTGTGTGCCCTGCTGACGCCCATGGAAGAAGAAGAGCTCTGTAGGCCAAGAGTGTACTCTTGGCGATAGTGGTGGTTGTCCGCTTTGTATCACGGTTGGAGGTGGCAGCCGACTTGAGGTGCCGGTAGTAGAACGGTGGAAGTAGATGATGCACGTGGTGTCCATGATGAAGGTCGACCTGCAGAAAATTTAGTTCGCCAACGCCTCGCTCGATCCTCAAGACTTCACGCTCAGCTTTACAAGCAAGATGGAATAATCGAGTGATATTATTATAATCCTTGTAGTCTAGAATGGTCTGAATCTCTATTTAATCCACCCAAAACGTGCAAGCATAGCTTCATTCTCCTCAACAATACCACATCTAATCAAGCCAGCTTTGTAATTCCTCGATAATATTCTTCACCGAATTTTTCCTTGTCTTAAGCGCTGCAATTTTTGAAGTAATTCACGCTGATAATATGGTGGAACCCAACGAGCACGCATAGCAGTTTTCAAAGCAGCCCAAGTAGCTGGAACAGATATAATCTACAATGTTCGACCACCAAACACATGCAAAGCTAGTGAAAGCACAAAGCAAAGCAGGAACACGCCTCCCTCGTGATATTGTAAACATGTAAATCGTTGTTCAGTTTCTAACTCCCAAGTAAGATATATATCGAGAACATATCTACCCTCAAATGGTGGAATATTCAATTTCAGTTTAGGGAGATGGTCATGATCTCGCACTCAAAGGGGAGCCCAACATTGCCATTATTTGCATGTGGACGACCTGGTGGTGTGTGGTGTGTGCTGGTGGTTGCACGTAGTTCGATGTTGATCAACCTCATCCTCGTAATCTCACATAATCATCCTCCCCACCGCAGCAGCAGGAGCCACAATATCAACAGCAGCACCAAAGCAGCTTGGCCAGTGAAGAGGGACACGGAAGCTCGGCGGAGGGCTGTTTCATGTGGAGGTAGTCCGTGTTGTTGTAGTAGAGGTGCGTTAGGTGCAGCCGGTGGTGGTGGTGGTAGACGCCTGAGCAATTCATTAAACTTGTTATCGAGCTTTGTTTCAACGCCTTCTCAATGCCATCTATCTTCTCCATGGCCTCTTCAAATCTATTTAGCACATCGTCCACCTGCCCACTCATCATTTGTTGAAACTTATCATGTAGCGCTTTGTTTGTCATGTTCTCCCTGCTCGCCGCTTGCCAGATCCCGCCATGGTTAGCAAGAATAGCAACACACAAGAAGATGATTACGCAGACTACTAGGAAGTGGTGGTGGTGGTGTGGTGGATATCACAACCACAGCAAATCTCAAATTCTTACCAGCTCTTACCAAAGAAGAAAGGGTGATCGCAGAACCGATGTAGTCAAAACTCTCAAAGCTTGGATAAGCGATTACTGTGGAGAGTCAAACGCACGATGTAGATGTATGTGGAGCTGGAAGGCTTATAATATGGTAGCAAAAGGGTCAAGCAATAATCAATTCGAGATGCAAAGTTGAATAAACGCCAATGACTAGATCGTGTCGGGTCCTAGGCTAGACCGTGCTAGAGACGCGAGCCTAGAACACTAACAAAATCACGGCGCTGCACGAAACAACGGAAAAGGACACTCTGGAATTTTTTTTTTTTCGCTTTTTTTTTTTTAAAAAAAATCACTATAATGGCAGTGTCTCAAAACTCTTCCGAGGTCAAACCGACAGGATGGGCACAATTTTTGACCAAATTTTTTTTTCGACACCCACCCAAAACCGAAACGGGTCAAAAAACTTTTATAACCGCAGCCTCAATACGCTTAGAAACACTTAAA